>JABFPT010000867.1:0-33087 GCA_022817245.1 Nixonia krombeini | reverse complement strand
CCCTCTCGGCAGGGGCCCGCCGCAGGGAGAAAAAATTTTAATTCAGCCGTTGTGGTATGTTAACGCCCCCCCCGCACAAAAATCTAGCCAAATGAATGAAACCCCCCGGACGGGGTGCGGGCGACTAAGGGAGGGAGGGGGGGGGGGGGGGGGGGGGCAGAGATGGAAGATGAACGGACGTAGAGATCGAGCGATGCGGCAGGAGGTAGAAACAGGTGGAGAGCGAAGGGAGGGGTGGCGGGAGAGCGATAGAGAGGGTCCTAATTAGCTAAGTAAAGCCAAAGCATTATCGCTTATTTCCAACCCCTTCTGCCGCTCGCGTTCGTCCGCCTATTCCGCCCCTCCTCCTGCCCCCTCGCCGCCTTTTTCGTCTCCCGTTTGTCTTGCTTCAATGAAACTCCAGGCTTGTCTTACTTCCAACCCCTTCTTCAAAATCCTCCCCCCCCGCACTGTGTAACTTCGTTTTTAATATCCCACCGTGCGCGGCGCGTCGTTTTTTCCCACATGAGCTCGAATCAGAAAGGGAATCCACTTTGATATCGCGGCTCAAAGAGATCGGCGGATAGGCGAGTCTGTCGCGCAGGCGGTGTGCCTGCACATACCGTTAATAGGCCGCGAAGATATTTAACACGAGCCAAAGCTAAGTAGATATGCATTGACGAGCGTAGTTGAATTTTTTACCAGGCTTTCCAGGTAAATAGCACGCGTCGTCGCAGGGCAAGAGAGCGCCGCCTTTGTGAAGATTTTCCTCAATCGAGGAACGCGAACATCCCGGTATCGTTATCTCGGACGAGCGTTGATAAAATCGTTCTCCGTGACGGCCGCGTATGTTCAATTATTCATGTTACGGCGTGGAAGATTAACACCCCAGTACGTGGACTTCCCGCCAGACGCCTTTGACTCGACGGTCTTCCAATCCTGGACCTTGTCGCCAACCCTCGTTTCATCGAAGATTTGGAAGGAAAACTCGAGTCTTCGAAAAAAGCTCTCAAAGGGAAGGTTACTCTCATCGTTGTTTATACCATACACAAGGATTCTTTCCAAGTGTCACGTGATCGACAAACGGTTAAATGACGCATCTTCGATTCCCCGCCACCGCGCATACCATTTTCCTTTTATGTAACATTGGAAACTGCTTATCACTCCTTTCATCGTAATTTGCCTCGCTTGAGTTGGCCGCATCGGCTCGAGACCCGAGTCTGGGATTTCACGTTGAAAATATTTACATTCCATATATTCGAATTAATTATTTCGATTCTCTCGTAATTAGTTTGATATCGCAACCTGAACACTCCTCCCCCACAGCCGCGAAAGTCTGCGTCGCGCGTCATTAATTCGCTGCGTCACGACGATGTTGATTTTTCCACCCGACGTGTCGCCCGCGAAGTCGCGGATGAAACGCGTTCTGACCCTCCGTTGCGCAAACACGAGGCCTCGATGAGCGGCTAATAATTTAAAACGCGGATAAAATCAATAAGCGCAAGGCCTTTGCGCCGCGCACTCGCGCCAACTGCCGTATTATCGTGACATTTGCGCTGCACTTTACGGCTTTGCGTACGAGTACGCGTTGTGTATGTGTGCGTGTAGCTGAGCGTATGTGCAAATGTCCGCGCGCCGTTGCGTATCGCCACGGTGGCCTACACGGTTTTCGCCTCTCTCCCTCTCCCCCCTCCCCTCTCACGATTGTCATCTGACTCTCGCGTCTCCCTCGCGCCGCGGCGTCGGACACGCGTGCATGTAATCAGTTGCGCTGCTGACTCATCGATTTGGCTGATAAGCGCGCGTGTCGAAAATCTTGAAAATTTCTTTGTCTCGTCGCTATAAATCCCGCGCGTTGCCGCGTTCGTCGCCGATCGTTGATATTCGCGTTGTAAATCATCGGTAATGAGAGCAATCCTGCGACGCGCTCTTTATCGCCGCCTTCGATTGTAAATCAGATTACGCGCGACGCGGGTTTTTTCAATCGTCGAGGACGTGACAAAAGTTTCCATCGTTCCGGCTGGTTGCCCGACATAAAAATGAATTTGATGAACGGCGCGCGATTACTTTCGGCTCGCGGCTGCCGATGCGCGCGTCGTAGCTACGCCGCGTCGCTGATTAGTTTGATCGCCGAAGACCGCGGCGATGTCTTCGCCGGTTGTAAAGATACAGGCGTTTATTTGCGAATTGAGAAGCCACTGCTGGGGATTAGATCCACCGTTCTCTCGTAATCCTCCCCGCATCTCACACACGCAAACTTGCATACGCCACCGTTAAAATAACGCGTGCATTCGGCACGAGACGTGGCTATTCCTGATGACATGGTGAGTCAATTGCATTCTCAAATACTCATTACCGTGAAACGGTTCGGTTCTTACGTCGCAGGTGCGCGGCGCGAGAGACGAGGCCTGTCGTGAGAAGCGTTCCGCCGATGTTCGGCGGAGGAGCACGTCAGTGCAAACAAACGTGGAATGAAGTTGCAGATCGTCGTCTACGTTTTATTTCGTCCCGAAGAAGCAATACGCGAATGTACAACGATAACTAGAATTAAGACGACGATGTTTGATGGAAATGGTTCAAAGAGCGACCTTTTTCACACGTACTTGATCAGAAAGGGTTTTCTGAATTAATTCTGAAACACAAACAAGGAACCATAATCGATTCGTTCTCGCACGTATATATAAAATAATCGTGGTCGTAAGCTGCACAAGGGTCGCCACGATGATCACCTTCCGTTAAGCCTCGACGGATTCATAGCGACGAAATTAAGGAAATTGAATTAACCGCGATGGGAGTTTTCATTATCGGGAAAATTGGCAATTTTCCACTGTTAAGCTTAATGCTCGTTCTTATACCTCTTCTCTCGCCTCACGGTTCACGGTATAATCGACGGCAACTTCTATGACGTTTCGTTATATCGAATACCGTCACTGAGCGGTATGCGAATGGGAGAAGAAGATCTCACGAAAAAAGTGTTTCATTTTGGCAACGAAAGAACGCAAAGATTAGAAATGTATCAACATAGCTTCTACTTCCTACGCCTTTTTTTCATACGTTTTTCAGCCTCGTAGAGTAAACGTTCACTACCTTTGTGCTAATTATAGCTTTCTATGGTAATTATTGTGAAGGATAATATTGTACCACAAGGATTTCGATTATAAAATTAGACGTTTGCGAAAAATGCGGAAAAGTGGTGAAATATTAATAAACATTAGCGTAATATCTCAAAAGTTTGTGGAAGAAAACGACGTGACGTGAACAATGATATGCAACGAAACGCGACGAATCATTTATCACCTTCGCGTGTTTCGCGTGCGTTGATCATTTTCTTCTTAGACGTTTCCTTCGCTGCTCGCCGCGTCTTTTATAAATATTTTGTTTTCCTAGAAATGTTTCGGTTTTTATTCACTTTCGTATTATGCACACTTCTCAAACGAGTGTTTCGCGACAGTGGAACGACAGCTGACGTCTTTCGTGAAATATAAATCTTTGTATCCCGATAAGTTGTTGATTGATTTTTAGAGACTTTTGAACATTTTGTGATCCATGACAAACGTACGATTAATAATAAATGAGACGGAGAAAATCATAAATCTGGGAAACAATACTGAACACGTTGTTTAGAAAATGTAGAACATAGTTTTAATAATTGCTACCAGTAAATTGTCAATCAAATAATCAATCAACTATTTTTTATTTTATTAAAATAAAACAATTATTTACATTCCACTTATGAAATTAAATAAGGAATTTAACTCCATCAAATTTGAAAGTTGAAATGAGATGACACATTTTCGTGAAGCTACCTATTTTTAAAGGATTAAATATAATATTCAAAAGTTATGTTCGTAATAAAGGAAGAATGATTTGTAAATTCTTTGGAACGTCATTGATCTAAGGAAATAACATTTCGTTTATGCATAGACTAGTATATACACCGCACTTGAAATCGATTATCAACGAGCATAAATATAAAAACTGCGCGAGTCGTGGTTAAACAAGCAAATATTTAGATTCGTTCGTATCAATATTTAATTAATTTTCAACTCGGTTAACTATTCTCCGGAACGTACAGCAGTCGATGCTGAAGATATGGAAACTGAACTTTCCAAATTAAACAAAAACTATATTACATAGAACGCGATTTGTAAAATGCTTCATGAGACGTTCACTAGATTGTAGAGTAGATGGCAAGTATTTTCCTTGCAATATATTATATCGAACCCGATAGGATCGAAGGCGTTAAAAAATGCACGGATTGAAACAAGAATTGAAGAAAGACTAGAAAGACGAAAAACATCGCGACTTGGCTAAATAACGAAGGTTATAAAAGCTGGGTGATGCTGTTTCGCAGTACTGCAAATTGGATTAAAACTGGATCAGTCTTTGATTATGATGTATTACGGCCGATCGGAACCGTGGAAGCAGCCGAAGTCTGTATCTGTTGGATAAATCACGCCGCTAATGCTTTTTTTACGTGCGGCCGGCAGTCAGGTGTTGCTGATTGTTACGCTTGCACGGTACACGTGTGTTAATATTTGCACGCACGCACGTAGCCGGAGTTTGACGTTTCAGTCAGCAACACGTACATCTCACCCTCTCTCCTTTCGACGCCGAGAATGGCAGTAGCAACAGCAGCATCGTCACGAACCCTCAGCGTCCCCCTCGATATCGCACAAGTCCTGATTAGACGTAGAATTAATGATTCGAAAATCAATACCTTGCGTCTTGTCTATCTCCTCGCAGTTCTCTCCCTCTCCCTCTCCCCGCTCATTTTCCCTCTCTTTCTATCCCAGGAGTATTAAGACATCGCGGGGATGATGTCATTCAAAGTGAGCGGAATATAGATGTAAAGTCGATACGCATAAATGGGGAAAGAGAATGAAGAGGAAGAAGAGCGGAGCGGAAAGACGAAGACGGAGAGCGAAGCGGCAAATTTGATGGCGAGGGGATGTGCGAGGGGGAGGTAGTGATGACTTGGCGGTCGAGCAGTGTGCAACGTAGACGCGTGCTCCGTGGTTATGTAACGGAGGGTAGGGGTGGGGGGCACAAAGGAGGGGTGAAAGCGAGGAAGCAGAAGAACCGAGAAATCGAAGCTCGACTATTTTATCACCAAAACCCTCTTTCGTCCTTTGATAACTAATTAGTGTTTTACCTCCACCCACGATCTCTTTATCGTCCCAATCGGAGGTCGCTGTTACCACGTGGCGGAGGAGAAGCTAGATGAGGGTTCGGTGGAAACCCTTTTCACTGCTCCGCATCGACATTTCCAAGCCCCGAAAAGATGGTAAGCAAAGGATTTTCAGGGCGAAGCGTCAAAAGTACGAGGGGACAGGAGGAAAGAGATGAAAGATCCGCGACTGCGTTGAGGAGGGGGAAGGGGTTAGCGGGAGCTAAAAGTGACAAATAGAGAAGTGAATAGTTGAAGAGTAGGGTGCTGATCGCGAAAATAGCTGGATGCCGACTCTCAAGTGTTCGGAATAAGTGTACTCGGGTGAGGAGGCGGGCGCGGTGGGGGAAACAAAGGCGCCGTTCGATTCTTTGTTTTCGGCACTTTGTACCGCGACCAATTAACATCCTGCATGCTCATTACCAACCACTGCCTTCCGTCCGCTTAACGAGAGTTCATACCCGCCGTCAGGTATCGCTGGCCGCGTATTTTCATAACCGTCAAACCGTTCGTCCGATATGAGAGCCAAGATGGACGAGAAATATGTTCGGCGCGGCTGAAATCTCGTCTCTGTGTATGACGAAGAATGCCGCAATGGCGGGAGGGAGAGGGTTTGCGTGGGACAGACGCCATAAATATCGGAACGTTCTTATATTTTCATCACGGGTCATCATTAAAATTTATGTTATGATCAGAAGTGCGCGTATATATCAGCAGTCGGTGCGGCGCTATAACGCGACGTGGAAAGAGAGGAGGTTGGTTGGCTGCTGGTTGCTCGAGTCGCGGGGGTGGTAATATTGTAATCTATGTGTAGAAGAATGCGGGAAGAGTGAAGCAGAATAGAGAGGAGGGGAGGGAGGCGAGAGAGGATGAAAAAGTGGCTTGAATGGCAACCCTGTTGTAAGGGTGGTTTTCGTTGCAAGGGTATTCAAATAGGAGGAGGAGGAGGAGGGTATGGAACGCGTACAGAAACAATGACGTCTACACCAAATCCCTGTCCTATTCTTCCTTTTTTTCCACGGGGTGCCATTAGTCCCCCGCTGTGCCACCATAAAAATATAGCCCGCATTGTGCTCACTCAGGTACCGACATCTCCCCGTGTCAGAGCCGCGTGTGTCATGCTCGCCGCGCCACCAATTTCTATTACGCTTTCATATAGTCAAAAATTACCCTTTCCCGATACAACAGGTCTTCGCCTTTGTGACTTACGAGCGCAAGTGCCGATCGCGGTGCGTCCCAATAATCTCTGGAAAATCGTTGGAAACTCGTTGCCCTTTGGGATAGTCGAAGGTCGTTTGTCCCAAGCGCCGGGTAATTAACCGGCATCGACAATCGTTCAGTCACCGGCTCCTGATGACGCGCTGAATTTCCGTCAATACGCGCGGCTCGTTGAAATCGCTGACGCGGCATAATCGAAATGTCCCTAAAACTGTGTAATTTCGAAATTACAGTCGAGCGACGGAGGTTGGCGGGAGCGCGGGCATTCGATCCAAGGGCATTGCGAAGATGATTGGCTTTGTCAAATGAGCATTGTCGTGCGCTGGACCGAGCCAAATCAAAATGGCAAAACGATAAAATGGTAACTCGATTGCTCGGCGGGCCGCGCGGAGCGTGCATTATTTCTCTGTACGTTATGCGCTCCAGTTGTTCATTCCGCTGCCAAACAATCGTGATCGATTCATGCAAATTTCAACAATCGGTAACCCTTCCCACCCGCCGTTGCGGACTTACCGTCCGTTACGCCCATTTCGTCGCATCGAGTCTTCCATTGTTCCGAGAGAAATGCCTTTTTTGCGTGATCCCGGCCCGGATATGCCGTCCGCGGTATATATATATTACATAATTTGATTTTCCGCCGCATGTGCTCGCCACTCATCGACCTTCGACATTGAAACATCCTCTCGAACGTCCTGCTCGATCATCTTCTCGTCGCGCTCCCGCTGCCACTTGCCAAAAGTCGTCGCAGCCGGCACTTTTTTCATCGTCGCGCCTCGACTGAGGAAATCGACGCCGACGTCTTCCCAGGAAACATTCACGAGGAAATATTCCCCTCTCGTCTTGCGTTTGTTTCTCTTTCTGGGCAGATGATCGGTTATATTTCTTCTGTTTTTTTTTCTTCATCTGCTGGTTCTGCTGCTACTTCTTGCCATATCCCGCTTATTCCCCGTATTCGACAGCCAGTCGTATGGAGCCATGGACGTGTGTGTCTGTGTCTGTGTGTGTGTGGAAGCACGCTTCTTCTCGGGATCGGAAACGATCTATTCTGGTCGAAAAAGCGATATATGTTAATTCTTATATTGGGCTTGCTAATAGGTTTCTTAAAATTTACGACCGGTCGGCCTCTCAATTTACTGTGTCAATGTACACTGACACCTGACAGTTCTAACACCGCTTTCAAACTCCCGATCCTAAAAATACTAATTCTCGAGGAATTGGCGTGGCTCTCATCACGGACGAGACGAGAAAAGGAAAACAGTGTGAAACGGATACAAAGAAATACGCGATCATAACTCATAATTTATTGGCACCGGCTGAAGAATATTTTCGACCTCGACGACGGCGCGTCCTTCTGTTCGATGAAGCCAGAGAATCTTTGTCGCGTCGATAATTCGCGAGCTCGTGGAATTTCTTTTGGCAGTGTCGAATCCGGGGAAGTAAATCTGGCAAGATCGAAGCGAAGAAAGAGCGGGAAGGAGACAAAGCCGCGAAAGGCGCGGTGGAGGGGCCAAGCCGCGAGCTTAAAGACGCGCCTCTGTTTAACGATGTTTAAGAAGGGATTTTAATTTTTCATTAGAACAGCGGAGAACATCAAAGGGTTTTCTTCATTTTTTAGCCGATGCCCCGAGGCCAGATCCAGGGCGGTCGATGCCGGCGGACCCTCGGCATTGTCGCGGTGCCCGACTTCCGCCCGGAACCCTTCTACGCCCTTTCCTACATATTGACATTTCTTAAACATTGCCTCGCCGCGTATTCTTATTGAAGTTCGTTTCTACCCTTCGCCTCCTTCCTAGAATCACATGGGAGGCTATTGAAATCCGGCCCCAGAACTATTAAAACGCTACAAACAACGGTGTAGCAGCCAGGCCGGGTATCGGTCGGCGAGCCATCTGGAAAAACAAGGCCACCGTCTCATCCAACCCTTGCGCATGTTTCTCTCATTGTCTTTCTCTTCACGAACGTAATTGTCGACGCTTTCCGCCTTTAAATGCCAGTAGGAAATTTGTCGCGGGAAAAGAGGTGTGAATCAGCGCCGATGACTTTCCTTTCATGTCGCGGTTATTGTTCGACCGGTCGGTGCCGCGCATTGTAATATCTATAGGTCTTAGCCAAGTCGATATCTTCATAATAAATATAAGGGGGTTTCGCTCCGATGGTTGTTTGGTGTGAGATTGAAGAGGGCTTTTCCGATGGTGGGGAGGGGAGTGCAGGGGAGGTGATTGGGGATGGTGTGACATCCTACGGTTTTTTGCGGGTCGAGCCGTCGAAACAGAAAAACACGGGAGTAGGGGGAGGCAAACGAGCCGGGCGAGAGGGAAGACGTCGAAGGAAGAGATCATTCGCGCCCATGGTGTAATGAGAAAATTTGAAATATCGCGCTCTTCCCCTCCCCGCGGAAAAAAAAACGTAACAGCTCCGCAGTCATAACCGGCTGATCCGCCCCGCGTTTCCCTTGGGAGATTACAAGGCGACGGTATAAGGCGTTTCTCCGTCCCAGGCAATGCCCCGGATACGCATTTTCGTGGCGAACCACCGACGCGTGGTTATTTATCACGTTGCATTAATTCCTTACGGGGCGGCGTACCAGTCGATACACGGCTGTGATAAAACGAATGGCACGGTGAATTGAATTAAAAACTGAGCGATCGATTTTGGGGGAGAGCGTTCTGAAACCTCTTGGCCGATATAGCAAGCACGCTCGACATTTCACGGGGCAGGAACGCCACGCGATGTCCGCGTACATCGATGTCAGCTGTTACTCGCATGCCGTGGCGGAGAACATATACGATTGTCGGTGTTTGTGAATGCCACGTAACGCCGCTGGTTACGCGTTTACGCACGAACCCGGCAGACCTGTGGGAAGAAAACTTTATATCTCTCTCGTTTTCTCACTCGGATGCACGTTGTTATTTGGCAAAGGCATGGTGCTGCAAAGAAAGAGTGTGCGCCTAGGACGGCAGCATCTGTAGGAATATATTCGTTTCTTGCATCCATTCACTTCCCCCGTTCTTCTTTTCTGCCTTTTGCTCATCTGAAACTTACGAGTCCAGGAGAGCAGGCATCGGCCAGATACAGCTCTACCCAGCACTGGGAAATCCTCGACCTTGATTCCTCCCCGTCTTTGCGACATTGTTCTCCCACCCCCTCGGCGAGACAATGCCTTGTCACGTGACAAAATCACAATCAACCTTCACGGTCATTAATTCGTTGACCTTTCCCGATCCAGCGAACGAAATTACGATTCCATCATCCGCGATACCATGTAGCGCCGTGGATAGCGATTGAGAAGCGTAGAATGGCATAACTCGTCCGCGCAAACTTGCCGGCGAACATGAAATTGCTAATAAGTTGATACGCCGCGGCGAATGGATCCCATCGAGGTGAAATGATAGCCGAGACTGTATCGAATCGATGAGTGCCGATCGATCGGGGTCGGAGTGCATATACCGGCTTGGTATAGCGATGAAAACCATCAATTTGTCCATACGAAAGTACCGCGGAGGAACAGTGACCCGATCGTCAAGCGTTGTGCTTATTGCCAGTCGAACACTCGAGGTGGCCGCGGGCGATTGGCGGAAAGAGATAGAGCCCGTAATCGATCGCGGACGATCGTCTGGGCGGCTGCCGATGCCGTTGCCAGTAGCCATTCTAATGATAGTGCCGTGGCTCTTGAATCGACCTTCGATTCGATCGTTATTCGTAAGAGCAACCGTGACCGGTAATGACTCTCGTCACGAGATCGCAGGCTCACTCGCTCGCCCAAAGTGATCGCGACCCTCCATTTTTTCCAACATCCGCGGCCACGGCTGGATTTCATTATCACGGCGAATCTTCCACTCCCACTTACTCGGTCTCGTCTTTCCACGAATCGCGATAGCGATAAAAATAACGGACAGGGACGGAAGTGTCGAGTATGTTAATAATTCATCGTTCGATTCGCTCGGGTCGATCCGGTCGTTAATTACCAGTTCGATAACCGACGACTCGTATCGGCACAGCGTTGATAATTACCGATCAATAGTCGCGAGTTAGCCTACTGCCTGTATTTCTAGTGCACCTCTTGATGACCCAGATACTCAGTTTGAAAAATAATACTTGAAAAACTCTTTGAACCGGGCTGTTGTAATTTGCGTCGAATTGATCGACGCTCTAAGAGGAGAAAAAGGATGCCTCGCGTTCGTTTCCTAGGAAGACGAAAATTTTCCACGACGCGACACTGTTTTCATGTATATCGCGCCACGTGACTTCCGGCCGCAAGGAATTAATTGCTCTTTCGAAGCATCGGACGTCCCAGGCGGCTCCCGCTCGCGCCCCGCTATCTATCGAATCGTGCAGATTGGTCGCGATATCGAACGACGGCGAGGCGAGGAGGGAGATCGGCGGCGCGAGAGAAAGAGGGGAACAACTATGCCGGCTAGTAATGACCCATTGTTTCCTGCAAAAAACCTTGACGATGTTATCGATAATTACGAAATGATATGGGAAGCATAAATACATATCCGAGCGACCGGTAATACACGGCAATTCCAATGACGGAGACGGATGCGTATCGATAGTTGCAACGGGTAACATCCGGCGTATTTGTCACGCGCGTCTATAAGGAAACTATGCAAAAATGGAAATATCACTCCGGCGGTAAAAACGCGTGCCTTTTCAACCTTTTCGACTGTCGTAAAATCGCGACTCCGATACTTGGACAGTTAATTCGACGATGGATACGAATCGATGAATTTCCGCTTGCTAATTTTCTTACCGTTCGTCACGTTTTCGGCGTAATCGTCATGAATATCAATGACGATCATCGCTCACGCATATTCCAATAAGATCGGCAATGACGACGATATTTTACTGCCGAATTTGTAATTACTTTAATTGCCCCCAGATGCTAATTAATGACCTAAACATATGCCGCGCTATATAGATTAAAGCGATAGGAAACTGTGGCGGCAGGGAACGGGGTGAGAACGCATGTGTTTGTCATTACAGACTCGTCGATGATGTTATCGCATCGCGCGCCACTTCTATTGAGAACGGAAAGATCGGGGGAGAAGTGGATCGAATTTCCCGATCGATTAACAACCTCGTGAAATTATCTACGTTATCCAGATCCGCCGGCAATGTTGCGTTTACGGCGAGAGTGTGCGAGTAGCGTAGTAGGGGTAGGGGAGAGGGCGGAAGAGTTGTTATTGCCCCTGTGAGGGGCAATAAATGCGGCATTGATCGATACGAAGGTGTTTCACGATGGGGTTGAGCTAAAAGTCGCGATAACTACCGACGATATGCTCATAATGCGAACGCGAGTATCGAGTTAGTTCATGCAGGATGAAGAACATACTGACTTTTCCGAACGCCACGAAACGAACGTAAATAGAGAATTGTTTCTTTGCGCAAGTGATTACGCTGTACAAAGGAAGCTTCTGCACTCAAACGCGTCGTATTGTTCGCGGAGAACCGACTTGACGAGTGTAAAACGTCTAACAACGTTTTTTAAGGTTATGTTTCCCAGTAGCGGTCAAATTCCCATCAGTTGTGATATTTAAAAAACTCTTGATTTATTACGTACCGTTGCATTTATATAGACGACAATTGTTATCGAGGAAAGCAGTATCGATTTTCGTCATTATGATTTACTCGAATTAATCCTGAAGAGTCGTGGAAATAATATTTTTCTGGCCGTGATTAATCAGTGTGAAGTCACCGGCGTGCAAAAGAACCGGCGGGAAAAAGGAGTATAAATTAGTGAAAGGTATATGACGTATCTTTGAAAAATATCGCTTTACAACGTGATACCTTCAAAGGAGGCAGGAAGCGTCGAGGGATATTTCGTGCGTAGGTGAAACAGTGGTTGGTCAGTTTGTCGAGTATTGTAGTGTACGGCGGAGTGTACGCACGATCCGGGCTTGCGAGATGCACGGATAAAGTGAGCGGGTGGATGTGCGAGTGGGTATATAAGAGGGGCGGTGGCGGCAGCGTTTCGGGGGGTTGCCGGAGAATCATGATACGAAGGGATCCGGTTGTGAGGGCGCCGGCTACTTTGAATATAAAAGCATCTATAATTAATATCCGACCGGGCAGAACAACGAGGCCGCGAGCAATATTTATTAGATATTTTATGGGAAAAGTTTAAAAAGGTAATCCCCACCTTTGGCAGCGGTGCTATCGGCGCCGGCCGGTCTTTAACCATCCGTAGACAAAGCTCGATTTTTCAGCAAAAAAGCGAATATAATAGGATCAAGATTAAGGCCCTTTCCGCGCCGGCTTTGCGAGGGAACAGAGGCGACTCTCGTGCAAGACGGATAACAGTTTTTTTCGTTTCCTCCGCCGGAATCGTTCAGTTTCGCATCAAACGGCGGAAAATTCAAATTCGGTTGATTTGTATCACAAAGAAATCGTCTATGGCAATTATTTCACAAGTGTTTCCAGCCGAGGACAAGTCGCTCGTGACGCCGCCAACGACACGCGAAATGCCGGCAACTGCGGGTAAATAACTCGTTTCGCTGTTGATCGGCCTTCGCTTTATCGACGCGCTTACGTGTCCATAAATTTCGCTTTCGAACGAATGTCAATGACAAAACCGTTCCACCGTCCATACAGTGCGGTCGCACACCGCCCGGAACTGCTCGGTCGGTTCCACCGTCGGTCGTGCTATTTTCGCCGGTTGCTCCGCCGTTTACGAAATTAGGCGCACGACGAAATTGATTGATTTCCACGTCTCACGGCTCTCCTGTGTTAATTTAACGAGCGGCGAACCGCGGGACGTTTACAGTGTTGTCGCGAGGCCGGCAATCCCGGTCGCCGATCGGTGACGTCGACGTCGCAGACGTGCATCGGCCTGTTCTGCTATTTCGGTCCTCGATCGCTTTCACAAAAATATCGGCGGCGAATCGGACGTAAAGCAAAAGGCTGTAAATGGGAGAGCGAATGCGCGTTAAACGCCTTACGATCGTCTTGACTTTGGGAGGAAAATTTCCGTAACCGGGATCGATCGTCTCGGCTTATAAATAGCCGAGGTTCGGCCTCTGTCATAAACGGATAAGCGAAAACAATTCGAGATATTTTATAATTAAAAATGATGTTGCTAGACGCCGCAGGACCGTTGACGTACGAGCGATTGTAACGATTTGTTTGTTCAGACGGTGGCGATTGACGCATTGCTGGAAAGAGATGTTGAGAAAGCAAAATACGTGTATGCATCGGGGGAGCAACGCTCGCGGCGGAGCGAACGGTCGGATTGACCGTCGCGTGGGCGTGCGGCGTGCCAGTGCGATCGGCAAGTGGATTAACGTATTCTTGTTTGTTGCAGAGGGCGACGTTAGCGGAGAAGGAGGTCTCCGCGCTGAAGGAGCAGCTTGCGGCCGCGAGCGATGGCAATTCCAAGACTGAGGGGCAGCAACAGCCCCAGAATCCTCAGGGTGCCGAACAGGCTCACGATACTAGTAATCCACGAAGGACACCCAACAGCAACCTCGAGCAGGAGCTACAGGCCAAGGACAAAGAGGTAAATATACATCTTTGGTACACATCGTGTAACACAGCTCTCTTCCTTCCATAATTTTCCAAGTATTGCGTTTCCTTTCGCATCGAAAATGACAGTTATAACGATCCGGAAAATTATTGTATAAAAATTGGTAAACAAAGGGTGTTGGAGAATTCTTCACATGGTGAAGAGAGTTCAGGTTATAAGGAGCCAAAGCGTTCGCCAAGATGGCGCACGTTCTCCACCTGGAGCTCGATATTGGCCGCCGCAAATAGTATCATATCTAGCGCATAGTAATTTTTGGTAGTGGCTTTACGTTTCTTTACCTCCATTAATTCTTATGTGGCAAAGTCGACGCCGACCGAGTGTATATTTAGCATAGGCATCTGAAACTTTCGCGTCGCGCGGCTAGTTAAAACCGTGGAGCGCGACGTCCGGGGAACCTTTCATTATAACTTCCATACGAGACTCACGCACCGGTTAACTCGTCGTTTTACTGGCGATAACAATATCGTATATTTGCCGGACGGCTCAATAACAATTAAAAACGTTCGCCCGTTCGTTTCATCGACAAAAATAACTTTGGGAAACCAAACGAGTCTGGCGATCCGCCGCCGTGGTAATCGAGTCGATTTGACCGTATCAGCGTTACGGAGCCGATCGTGATTTCCTGCGATTGTGTCGGCTTTGGCATTCACCGTAAAAAGAGCGATCTCACTTCTCTTTCCGGCGGGCAGTAAAAGCACCCGATGAGAAAAGAGCAAAGCTAAGATGGAGACTGTCAAAAGTGCGACGAGTAAAGTACAGCTGTGGAACCTTAAACAAAGCCGAAAACACTTAAACGGCGGGGGAAGCATCGGGGGAAAGGAGTGATAAAAACAACGCTAAAAGTTCCGCCTAATAAGTATCCTCTTTAGAGCCAATAACGAGCCGAACGTTCTCTCTTTGCTTCTCGTAGTCGCCCTCCCATCCAGCCGCCCTTTTCATCCAAAAGAAAATCATTTGTTCGAAGAATCGCGGCTCGTTGTAATCCGGCAAGCCGATAATCGGCGCCCAACACCCTCCCATCGAGTACGCGTTCGCTTTCATCGGAGAAACAGGACATTTCAACGGATTTGCTCTGCGGATGTCTTTATTGAATACGCGTTTTGGCTGAAGCGAAAGGAACAGAGAGAGAGAGAGAGGCGATTCGATGAGTGCCATTATTTCTTATTGTTTTCATGCTGAGTCGAAGCTAATGGGCGATTGATTCGCGTTATGTAAAACGGTTGCGAGGAAAAGGAGCTTACATAAAAGCTGTTATTATTTCCATACACAGAGTCACTTTTATCACTTCTCCATGCGATTTTATCGATCACGTTTCTAATCACCGAACTCATTAACAATGAGCAGAATCATGCTCCGTGTAAACGTGAGTTCTCGCTCACGTTTGTTTGAAAGTCTCGCAAACGAACCTCGCAAAATCAATTTGCGCACAATTGCAATAACACCTGTCGGTTATTTATATACGCAGAAAAGGTAGAAGAACAAATTGTTCTTACTCTGCCGCATAATACTCAAAGATAGTCGTATTAGTAGGATGCTGCTCGTTTATTACAGGTCGAACAAAGGGAATTATTGTTGCAAGCGTACTGAATAAGACACGACACAGAGTAGAAAAGAGTCCGAGACATTTTTTCGGCGAGGCACTTTCTTTGGTCGAATGAAAAAGCTCTCTTGTAATTACGTTGCGTTTGCAGCAGTAGAAATGTTGCTGCGACAATCTTTGATAAGGCGGTAAATATTTCGCTCGTGTGAGACCAGATATCGGTTGCAAGTCTGACCGGGGAGTTAACAGCGTCAAAAGTAGCCGTGCTTCTTTTTCGCAGGAGGGGAAGATCCTGGTGGCGAAAAGAAGAGGAAAGAGTGAGCCGCGAACGCGGAGATGAAAGAGAATGCGGAGTGTTCGGTGCCAAGACAAATACGCCCGGCGAGTGTTTGAAAACACGTCGGCTAATGTATAACATCAGGCGAGAGGGGTATCGAGAAATAATCACGCCTATACGGCTTCTCCGAGTGAGATCTTTACTCGGAAGCGGTAACATCCCGTTTATGTCAACTCTGCCTTCGTATCCGCGATCGATCATGCGAGTTGTAGCCGAGCGAACCGCGAAACGGTTTACGATCGTTTGTTAATTTGTGTCTCTCGTGCGACTTTCATTCCAAGATAAGCATCGAAGACGGATCTCGTTCTCTGGTCCGATATAGATATTCGGATGATTTGAAAGGTCGCGACGGAGGGGCGCGAACTGGGTTCCGCCATGTTAGCATGTGTGTGCTGATACGAAGATTCGCTGATAACGCCACGATAAGGAGCGATCGGTTACGCAACCTCACCGCGCTCTTGGCGCGATAAACGAGACAAACACTCTCCAAGTAAGGAGATAATTTTATCGCGGCGAGTCGTGCTCGATTTAGCGCATTGGCGCACCACCTATCTCGATAACGGCGGAGCGCCGGCTGCCATAAACCCGATTAGGCCTAGATACCGGTGGATTAGTTAACTAGCACGCGAACCTCGGGTATTCGCACTATCATCTGTGCAGCACCTTCGCTTGGCTTGTCGAGTTGACGTTTTCACGAAGAATTTCTCTGAATCGAAACTCTCCCATGAAAATCACAAGTGTTTATATTCCCAGGTAAACACACGAGTTGAAACGTTGAAAGCGTCTTCACCGTCCACGGCAACAGTGAAATTCTCGCGCAAGGTTTGAAGCATTTGGCGAAGCGGTCAAGTCGCGAAGCGGCTAACAAACGAGGTCCATCGATTCTCATTCGCCCTGGCTCTCGAGCACTTGATTAAAAATGTTTTTGCCGGAGAAGTACGTCGGTCGGGCATAGACGCGAGCGGTACACTTAAATGTTCGACGGCGGCAATGTCGGCGCGAGCATGTTGCGAACAGTTTACAGGTTACTCGGTGAGTGAGCCAATATCGTTAGATATTCATTTCGTAAGTTTGAAGTAGAACAAAATATAGGAAACCGACGAATGGCTCTCGGATGCTGTTAACCTTTGGAGCGGAGGTAACGGGCCGGCCCCGCGCTCTTTCCTCTCTTGCAGGTTTCCTCGCCGCTCATTTTTGCTCGCCGCCCTCGGGCCGAAGGTCCCTCCGTGTAACCGGTGAAATTGCGTCTATAGCGTTCACGGCACATACGTATATGCTCGACGGTTGTGCAGGGCCTCCGTTGACGTCGGAGAGGCCGTGCCAAGGGGATGAGTCGCGAATTCGGGGATGCTTTCCACGTCCCTTTCCCGCATCAGACGCTGCTCGCTTTACCCCCCCCCCGTCCTCCCTTCTTTCTCTCGATCTTTCTCCCTCTTTCTCTTCCGTCCTTCGCCGCGTCACTGCTCCCCATTTAACTCTCCGCTCCTCCTTGGGCCGAACCACGGCTCTCCATAGGATTTTATGAATCCCAATATCTCTCCGTCCTACCACTTTCGCTACTCGTATGCCCGCCGTGCGCGATCCTTCCAAAACCGAAACGGATCGCTATGCAGTGGGCGACAAGCGATCTTACAATCTCTTCTATGTTACTGACGAATGTACAAAACTTTATTTTGTATCTTCATTAAAATGGCACGTTCTCGACCTCCGGTATTCAGAAGACAAATAGTTGTGAAACGCAAAACGTAGGATGAAATAATAAAATGGAAGAATTCCTTAAACAAGAGCGCATGCGTGAAAGCAGTGGAAACTGAGACAGTGACAAGTGAGAAAGGATACGGACAGTCAGACGCTCGATCATTGTCGGCAAAAGCGCTAATTAGAAAATCCAAATAATTAGAAAGTAACTCCTGCCGGATGTGGGCGAACGTGCTTCAATGCGCGCGGACGTAAATCCGAGCGGAGTTCGACGTGTTTTCGTGGCCGGGTGCCGCTACCCTTTCGTACCCTCATCAGAGCTTAAAAGCTGCGAAAGGTATCGGACGTACCGGGGACTTTGTTTTCCCGAGCAGATCGATCGGTCTCTCCAAACTCCAGATGCGTATCTGGTCGTGGCGAGTGGCCGATTACGTCGTAATTACGGCTTAAACATATTTCATCGGACACGCGAAGTCGCCGATTACCTCGAGTAGTCGGTCGGGATGGCGCGGTGGAGCCAGACAAGATAGGACGGTAATGTCCTTCGCTTTAACGTCGGGTCGCTACCCTCGATGGAACAGCGCGGTCACTTCCAGCAACTCCTCAAAAACCAATGTCTGCTTATCACATTGGCCAAATTACGTAGAAAAATAAATTTATTGAATACTCCTCCTAATTTCCGTCTACTGACCAAATTATGTATTGTGTTTTGGTGAAGTGTCGAAAGTATATATTTTGTTGATTTGACAAGTCGGTTATATTTATTTTACTTTCTTAAATGAAAAATTATGTTCTGAATATAGTGAGTGAAGATGAAAGGCGGCACAAACTATTTTTAATGTAACGTTCACGGGGACAAGTTAATAACAGTTATTGAATAATTAATCTTTCTGTCGATAACGTCCAAGTACAAAATTGTACAAACAAAAGTTTGTACAATATATATATCTATATATATATATACATATTAGTACATTCACTATTAATATCCAACTCATTACAAATTCATAATGAAAGTATTCGTTCAAATTGCCTCTCTATTCACACAACTTGTATTAAACTCGGTAGTTATTTTTTGCACAATACAACCATTCCATAATTAAGTAAAATTAGTCGATATAAGATTTTTTTTTAAATTCACTTCTTTAGATCTACGCAGGTCCATTTTCCAAGCGTGTCCTTCTCGAATTCGCTATACCAGGAAAACTCGTGAAGTGAAATACCATTCAGAATGTTTTTTCATATTAATGTTTCATAGAATGTCATGTAAAAAAATACATCTCTCGAGGATGGGAAAGGTGGTCGCTGAATACGAGGGCGAATTATAAGGCTGGCCAGAAAGAGGCGAAGGTGGAGGATACAAATACAGCGAGAATTAGATTCATAACTTTTCTGGCGCACTCTCGCGACGGTTTGACTAAAGAGAGACCGAACTAGTTAAAAATTCTGGACGCGCGCGCGGGTATCTATTCTGTGAATAAAGGCAACTACCGATCCGCTTGCACACGTGCAACGCCGCAAACGTACAGACTCGGTCGTATCTTTTTGCGCGAGAGCTATCCTCGCCGCATTCGTCGCTGTCTGGATGAGAAGCGTGGATTACCCCGATTTCATACACGCAAACAAGATTACATTGAAACACTCTATAATTCTCGCGTCTCCGGCTTTAAGCTTCTTAAAAGCGTTTACGATGAACCGCCTCCGTCGATGCGGCATTTCCCTCTAATCAGTTTTTCAAACAATTGCGATTTCCAATTTCACACGCTGCTAATCGAGTTGTCCAATGTGCTACAATTATTGTAAACACGACAAAACTTAGCACCGTGGCGAAACGTTGTGACAAGGTGAATATACACTAGACAACTCTTTCTTTTCCCTGTAATTTGCAGATGACCAACGCAATGGCAGGAATGCGAAAAACGGGCCAAGTAAAAACCAAGCGAACGAATAATCTTGGATATCACGCGCTAAAACGGATGAAAATTCGCGGCATATTTGCCGCCCCTCGCGTGAATTACGCAGAAATGAGCGAATCGAGTCCCGAAGCGTATGAATCGAGCGCACCTGGCATCGCTCTTCGTATTCCCTCCCCCGCCGCTAATCGTGTCTTTTTTCCTTTTGCGCGCGAGTTCAATTGTGATTGATCACCGTCGGTGATTGAGGATTCGGAATGAAAGCCTCTCGTGAGTTAAAGCCGCAGAGACAAAAAGAGGCCTCATCCCCGTTACGCGGCAAATATAATAGAGTAAAATTTGTACGACTCCATATCGGCACGATAAAAAGACAGACAGACGACAGCAGCGGTGCACAAAGGAAGGATTAATTTTAAATATCGTATATACTTACAAAGGCGAGCCAAAACGTGAGGGATGAGCCTCGGAGTAGATATATTCCAAAGTTACGAAATCGCCGAGTGCTTAACAAGTAATGTCTCCGGGGTATGCGTCGCCCTGGATTCTGTCTTGCCGGGGCCGGGGAATAACGCTGGACAATACTTTCGCCGGGCGGGGCGTGCTGGGGCGAGGTGGAGGAGGGAGGGTGAACGCAACGCTCCTCATCGGGTAATGTTTTATAAACATCTTTTAGCAGATACGTTATAATTCGAGCTGGCACAAGTACGCATGTGACGTGGTTAGTCTTGGAACGTTTCGGATGCTTTGAACCGCTGCCAAGAGTCATCCTTGCTACGTCTTCACTGCGAAACGGAAGAGACGATTATTATTTGTCGATGTGGATGAAGTACGTTATTTATGTTGTAAATTACTTCATTTCGGTCACAATAAAAAACACAGTTGGAGTAAATCCGCGTCCAGTCACTTCGGCCAACTTTGCTCGTGCGACGCTTCGCAACCGGCGATTATTAATAAACGCATTCTTCGATCATGCGCGCATTCTTTTGACATGCGCCAGGACAAGTGCGTATGAACAGACCGGCACGAATAGATCACTGAGTAGATCACTGGCGTCAAAATTAAGGTACTTTCGCGGCTCTCGGGCGTATAGCGATTCGAATCCTCTCACCGCAATAATCGCATTTTCTCGCTTCTCTTTTTTCCTAGCTAGGTAACAATAACGATGTTACCTGAATAACGGGCGATAGTAAACTTTCCACCATTTCTGGGAACCCACTCAAAAATCAAATGCGTTCGCGCATCCCGAGAATTGACAAAAATATTAATTGATTACGAGTTGTAAAAACTGATGCGGAAAAAGGAGAACGCCGGTCCTCGTTAACCGCTGGCCTGATAAACATGCAAAACTTTTAATTTTTGTTCTCCCTGTATACCCCGTTCCGAGGATGTGTGGTGCGGGTTTGGAGGTATTTCAAGCCGCAAAAGTATCGTCTCGGCGTACCTTTGGTCTCGCGCACTAAGTAGCGCGCCTCCGCGCAAGTCAGACAGTGGTTTGAGTTACGGCTGAGCCAGCCAACCATCCAGTCAGCCGTCCCAAGCTAGCCTCCCTTTTGATGCCACCCTTTCCACATCCGAAGGATAATACACAAACCAAAGGATAATTCCCGATACGAGGACGAAATCCGGGCACCGCGAGAGGGCAAAAAACTCTTATTTAAAAATGTATTTACCGTCTGGCTCGCAAGGATCGTCCAGAAAGTTCGTAGCGCGCTTTGTCCCGCGTATACATACGTACACGCTGGAAACATTGTGCGACCTTACGTCCGGGAATGTCTACCCGTTCCGAGGGTTATCTGACTCCGCCCCGGTCGTTCCGATTGAATCTCTGATAAAACCCAAGCCGACGTGCAGCGCTGTAATAACCGCACCGATGTCGCCGAGACGCGACTTTTCACTCGTCCTTATCCCCCAGCATCCCGCGATACACGCGCGCACGCACCGCCTGGACTTCCGTAATGTGTTTTCGTGACGGAATCGTGGAAGCTCGATAACACGCCAGGCCCATCTTTGTCTCTCACGCGCTGCAAATTAAACCACGCGGGCTGCTGCGTCGCGACAAATGCGATTAACGTGGCGAACTTCTTGCGCGGTTGTTCGCTGCGAAAGAGTCCGTGGGAATTGCTGCAAAGTTTTTGACTGTTCTTATCGATTCGTTCGGCAAGTTTACAAGTATGAATGAATATAATTGCCGTCGATAATGACAAGGCAAGCGTGCAAATGGTATAACTGTTAGCGGCGACACTTACTGGACAATGTCATTATTACACGAGCAATAAATGCAATTTCTTTGGTCATTAGCAGTCTATGGATTTATTTTCTTGGTCTACATGCTTCGGTAAATGGCTGCGGTGTATTCACCGCGAGTGTGTGAAAAAAGAAAGTTCCATGAATCATTTCACATCTGACCCGCATATCGTCCACCAACGAACAGAAACGGTCACTCTGATATTCACTTTAATGAAATATAAATGCGAATATTTTGTTACTAGCGTGCATCTATACAGCACAATAAATTCTCAAAACATTCTCCTGTTGCAGGATAAAATTGCTTTGATAGAAGAGGTTACCTCATTACGCTATAGTTTCCCTTCTTTCAAAGCAGTTTTTCCGTCCCAAGGAAAACACTTGCAAGTTACATTGGAGCGTACAATTTATTACTCCGGAGTGCATTATTTGTTTTAGTACGTTGTCGAGTAAGTTGTAGGAAACTGTTACAATATTGACTACAATAAAGCGTAAGAAACTGCAACCGTAATTACGCAGTGATACAAGCGCGACTGCCGAACGGCGCGAAAAGAGAAGTCGAATGCGAAAACGGTGCATTTTAATGCGTCCCGGATAGACGAATGAAACGTAACTATTAAAGTTGGCGATCGCTGCAGCAGCCCGGCGACGCGCGTCTCCACGCGCTTCGTACGCTACTCGCAATTTATATGACGAACAAGGTGTGCATATAATTAATTTAATTAAACGCCCCGAGTTGAAAATCGTCCTATTAGTTCGGCAACTATCGTCAGCTTTGCTCGCAGCCCCGATGGGTGCGTCGCTTCCTGTCCCTTTTCGCTCGTTTGCCGCTTCGCTTTTGACTTGTCGCCGAGGCGACTCGTCTGCATTTGAAAAAGTTTTGGGACAATCCGTCCGGAGTTGCGTTTAATCATTATTCGCTCGCTCTTCTGGAACACCGACTTGAATTGTCGACCTTCAAATGGAACGTTGAAGGAAAACTTTTCACCCGTAAGGAATTCAAACGTCAATCGATTGCCGATCGAGAAGTTATTCTTCCTTCAACCGTTTCCCATTTCTATGCTTTTTGTATTACCATCTTTTTTTGTTATCATTTTTCTGTGCGCATTTTTATTACCAATTTTTCAGTTACTTTTGCTATTTTTTGTTTTTCGTTGCAATTTTCTGCCGCCGTATTGTTATTTTGTTTTTGCCATAAAGTGGTGATACGATGTTGAACCGCGTTGGATACAAGTAGGGCGAGCGTACCAAACTTTGCGGGAGGAAGACAACGTGCAAACGCCAACGACCGTTTACTCGCGCAACTCGCGCGAAGTTAGGAATACCGGGCTCATTCGTGACGACGAAATCTCAACCGTTGAAGCAACGCCGACCGACCGGCCGGAAGTTCTCGCGCGCGATACGGAGTAATACGCAGACAGCCGTAACACGACTCAACATTTCCAATGAGGCGAATCCGCCGTTGAATTCCTACCTTGTTCATTTAATGCCGCGAATAAATACAGGAGTAAATTTTTAAAGCAAAACAGCTATATTTCATTGATTTTTTATCAAAATAAATTCCTTTCATCTTGGATACAATGGCGAGTCAAGTGTCAATAAATCGTGGAGCTTTTATTGCCGCGTGACGTCGATGCTCACGTTAATTATTCATCAAATATTCAGAAATTTACTACCCAAGTCTCCCGGTTATCTATATACTCATGGTCTATGAATAATCGACGAAACGAAACTCGGATATCAATGAAAAATGTAAAAGCGTGTAATACTGTAAGTCGATATTGCATTCATTAGATGTGTACAATATGTTGGGAGGTGTCGAACGACTTTCCAATCGCAGTTTCCTAATGTCGATCGTGAGAAACAGGATAATCCATATTGTCATTCGTCGTAAAGTATTTTCGTCATCTCGAGCTCCGTCAGCCGAGTGGCGGGGAGTAATCGGTGCGGCACGGCGTCAGGTTGAGGATCACTGTCGGTCAGCGGCGATAGCCAAGGCGGGACTTGACTTCCGGCTCGGTCGGGCGATAGCGCAAGAGAGCATCGGCACAGTGTGGCCGAGTAAACTGGAAGGACGGCCGGCAGGATTCTTGCGTCGGCACGAGGCGGCGGACGGATGGACGGGCAGATTGCGGCTAGCCGAGGAAACCCTTACACCGACACCCTCGTGCTCTCCCGAACGTACCGCGCTTTGTCATTTGCTTAGGACTGGTCCGCGCTGTCCGAGAGAAATCCCTCGGGCTCCGCTTCCCGACGATCACCGATCGTAATTTGATCCGGCTCTTCGTGGTAGTTGCCCATTCCTCTCCCGATAAGGCCACTGTGATAATATTGTATCCTTTGTTCAAACAGAATCACTCCGCGCTACAAAATAATTTTGCAATCTATCTATTCTACACAATTGACCTGTGTCCCACTCCCACAAACGCGCTTGACACGCTCGCGTGTCCTTTGCACACGAAAATTGATTGTAAATTATGCACACGCGGATAAATCATTTCGCGGTAACTAAAAGTTACAGTAAATCATAAGGTTCATACGTTTATGGCGATCAGCGAGCCATGACAGCAATAACGGTCAGAATTTTAATTTTATCGTCGAGTGTCGCCGGACTTCCTAAACAAAATTTACATGCGCATTTTTCAGACGTACAGATACTTGTTGTAAATTGTAATCAAGAAGCTCATATTGTGATAAAATTGAGATTCTCGCTGCTGGTTGTAGTTGTCATGATTTTTTCAGTCTTCTACTATCGTCAGCGTCTCAATTACTTTTACTACATTTTTATAGACATTTTTTGCCAACATTGTCGTAAAGGCGTGTCGTAGCCGTGATGTTTAGATTCATTATACGCGCTTGTAATCAACACTTTAATTCAAAAACATATTAAAATAATTGATAACCTATCTGATTGAATGTCACTTTTATATAATATTCTTTCATAACGTACATTTTGAACGTTATAATATGATTATAATTTTTTTTTACAATTTCCTCTATTATGCATTAAATCCAATTAATTTTTTATGCAGATTTCTGTTTTTTTTACTTGAATTTCGATGTACGCAATCTCAAACGCAATGACCATGTTCCAATTATTGAAAAACCGTAGCTAATTTATATTAATATGACAAGAAAGGTCAATGTCTTACCTTGGCCTGCATCTATAAATAAACACTACGAAAACGGAAAAATGAATCTTTCTAACGATCTAATGTTTTATGTAAGTAATTGTAACAACAAACTTGGTTGAATATATTTTTATCTGTAACTTTTTTTTTCTCGCCGGACTAACACTAAAAAAACGGCTTTTAATGAAAGGCGCATTTAATTGGTACTTGACTTCGATAAACAATGATACAAAACTACGCAACGGTATCGAATCGTAACGTGAAATTTCGAACTCGCCGATAACACGTACGGTTCATCGTTCCTACGCAAGCAGTCGTCGTGCTGTGTCGAGCTTCTCGCGTGCTTCACTTTAGTAGGCCGAGAAATCTTTATCAGCCGCTCATAATACATGTATAGGCCGTTAAACAGCCGCGTCGATCGTGTCTGTGCGCTTTCGAATATCTGATCCGTGACCCTTCGCACTGCCGCGTGGTCGACAAAAATGCCATGTATTGATCAAATATTCCTCTCGTCGTTACATTTTTACATGCACTACACGGCGAACGGATTTCCATTACACCGAAATATTTCCGCGAGGTAATTATCGGCAAAACCTTTTCTCCCCGATCGCGTAGAGCGTTTAAACAATTTGTTCCCGCTAGAATGTAAATAAGTGTTTATTGCGAAGTCAAAACACCGATTAACCGCGATGTTTGTTTTCGTTTTTCGACGCTCGTTTTATGCCGATGTATCAATAAAAAAAAAGGCAACGTCGTGCGGTGAAACAGTTTGTTCTATCGATTCGCGTTGCCACATTGACATAACGTTGACATATCACGATAATGCCTTCGTTTTCACAGTCGCGTATTCGTCATCGTTCGCAACTCGAATCCCACTCGCTACGCCTGTCAGGAATATCAATTTGAAAAAATGGATGCTGGACATAAGAGGGAAAACGTCAACAGTTGTCGGCCTCCGGCCGAGCGTTACCGAATGACTAAAAAAAAAATTGTAGAAATTGTAATACGAGCTTGATTTAGCGCCGATCTATCGCTCGATCGGCCGGAATGAGCGTGTTATCTGAGACGCGGCGATTGGCCGGCCTCTTCTGTTGCGGGAAGCTGGGGTTATCAGCCACGAAATAAATAAGTTTACGAATTTCGTCTAATCGTGCACACGCGGGCCGATGCGACCGCATGAAGCGGGTTACTGTGCTCGGCTCATCGAACGGCTATAGGACAGGACGATCGTGCCGCGTAGTCAGATCGACTCCGTCGTCGTGGCGCGAACCACGTATCCCCGCGGTGATGCGAGGCATCGTGCGCGAGTGATACGATTTCTCCCGCGCCTTTCCGTCAATCAACTCTCAAATCAACATCTCCGACTAAATGCTCGCTGTCGTCGTCAGTGTTGACTCTACGTCAAAAATCGTTTTCCCGAAAGTCGTGATTCCCAAACGCAATCAAACTCAGGGATTGAAATATCTGAAGCGCACAATCACGAATGGTGGATTGGGTAAGTTCTCGAATTTAATTACGGCAATTAGAAACGAAAAGCCCGAGTCGCCCCGCCGCGGCTCTCCTCGATCAATCGCATCGACCCCTCGAGCCATTTACCGCAGACGCCCTGATCGTCGTCGTCGTCGTCCTCCCGCCAGCAGCCCCTCCCCCCTCGGTTCTATGATTGACAGGAAAAGTTTTCGATCGCGTCCCCGTCGCCCGTCAGGTCTCCGTTCCCCGCTTAATTCGGCCCGGCTAACGAAATCATCCCAAGGCTACGGTGGAAATCGGCCCGGGAATCTTCGTCATATCGCGCGATCGAGCCCGCGTGATTAACGGTGATGCTCGATCGGACGTGTAATCGTCCCCGAGATCGATTCGCCGCGGTCGCACCGGAATCGACCCTCGATTCGTGGCTCATCCGCCACCCGAATCGAGGACTCGTGTAACGACGACGGTTCGAAGCTCATTTCATTCCACTGAAATGTGAATTGCTCGAAGCGTTTAAAGACTCTACTTACGGCGTGTAGAGCAAAGTTTGATCGGGCGGTTGAAATAAACATAAGCTCGAAATGGCCACGTCACGCGGGCGAAAAGAAATCTATAGCGAGTTCATCGCTGCGGCGACGGCGGCGGCGGCGGCACAGTGACATGCTGGCGCCCGCGTTTCGTCGCTCAACGCGGCCACCGCCGTAGACACATTAGCATGTCGCGCACGCGGCCTTTCGTCGCTCCCGTGCCATTGTCGGGCGCGTTTTCCGAGCCGAAAAGCGATCGAGTCGTCGCCGAAATAGCCGCGGGCGGGATCGCTCGCCGCTACGTACGTCGTGTGTTTGGTATTTACGACGCAGCCCGACGCGTTGGGTAAATCAATTCCCGCAGCCTAATGTTCATAGGCCGATTGCGTCGCGGCGCTGTGTACACGGTACATAGGCGCGATTGGGCCGATGAACAAAACGAGGGAGAGCGCGGCAAGTAGGAAAGCAGTTAGGCAAATAGACACGCGACGTTCAGCGCTATTTCTCTCTCTCTCTCTCTCTCTCTCCCTCGCACACAACTACGACGTACGCCGACTCTCGTTGTTATTTCTTCGCAGGGACTATTAGATCGAGGCTCGGAATTAAAATCGCGACGGGGGAAGCTGCGATCGCCCTAATCACGAGGGCCCCTTGCGAGTAGTTATCTCGAGCGGATAAATGTCAACCGAGATAACGCAAGGGCTTATTAAGATCGGCGGCGCTCGTTTGATTTACCGTTTTCTCCGGGACCATGGAAACGTCGCCGGCGGATCATTAATCTTATTTCTGTACACAAGCAAATTCGTGATTTCATCCTCGCCTTTTTTCCGCGCACCGGATACAAGTCGTCGATACACTCGGAGTGATCGAGAGAGTCGCGGCCCGCCAGAGCCCTGGCAAACCCAATTAAAAGTCTTCTGATCGGGACGCTACAGCGTCATAAAATTCATGAAGCAGTGGGTGAAACGTTCCGGAAAATTAATCGTGTCCAATACGCCAAGGCTCTTTTGCCCCATGGCTCTCTCTCCCTCTCTCTCTCTCCCTCCCGCTCGCTCGCTCGCTTCCTCCTCATCTAGTTCGGCGCGAGTGGAAAGTGACGTTTCCGTAACCGGTAATTTTCGCGCGATTTTATGGGAATTTAAAAATAATTCAATTAGGGCCCGGGGATTACTTACCAAGATATGCTAATTCCGGGAAGGAACCAGAAGCGGGTGGCGCATTAAGTACAGGTTATAAGGCGGGCCGGGACGCTACACCGAGCAGTCGTCTGCGCTGGCTTCAATTTAAAAATCTAATCTTCAATAACCGTTTGCAGCGGACCGCCGAGGGGAGGCCGGGCAAATATACGATTTCTGGTCGAACCGCTCAGCCTCGTTTTCATTCCTTCTGATTAAATTCATTAGTTTAATAGGAGGGTATCAATATCCGGCGAGGCGAGTGATTTTCCTCTTTCCTCCTTCCTCCTCCCTGCCCCTCGCTCCCGAGGATGTCCCTTCGAAGATTTGGCGAACCGGCCTCTCAAGATCAAGGGTCGCCTAATAAAATTGCCGGAAAATTCGTCCTTGTTCCAGCGGCGCCGACGTCGATTGGCATCCTTATCGGGAAGCCCGGAAAGCCGCGTGGAAACAAAGAACGAATTAAGCTGAGAGCGGATCGAGATCGGTGCCCACCGCGGCTCGGGTAAACACTGGTTTCTGGGATTAAACTGAAATATTCTAATGGCCGGGCCGAGGTGGTCCCCGGAGTCCCATGACGGATATATCGATCTACGTCTCGACGAAAAATAACTCCTCCGTTTTAAAGCGTTCGCAGACCACGTTAATACGCGCTTCCTGCCGCGTCGATTCATAAGCAAAACGAAATTACCGCGTTACGCTACTGCATCTCGCGCATCGGGAGATAAACGCGGCTGCGGTAACAAAAGAATAATGGTCGCGAGGAAATTTCGTGGTGCATTGTTCCCGCGTTTTCTTCGACAGGGAATATCGTCATTAAGCGGCAAAACGAGTAATCAATTAAATTTAATTAAAACGTCACGGAGGAAAGTGTTAATCTTTGCGGGGATCGAATGGGGAAATGCGATAATTGCGCGTACCTACGGACACTCGTAAATGTTCTTTGTTCGTCGTCGTGGCCTTTGTTTCTAATTCTTGCGTACCATATACGACGGCTGTAATGAACAGATCTCGATCATGCGCGAGATGCAACGTGTGTTCGATGATTTATCGGTCCATCGACGGTATTCCTCCATGCATGTAATTCACGCGTCGACAGGATTTCCGTTGGAAGCGTAAGATTTCGTCACCCCGGCGTAGAGCGGCTGATAACGAAGGCCATTGGCGGCGGCGCGCATCGGCGTAGGACAGACGGAGAGTAACGGTCGGCGTCTGTGTCCGCCGTCCGAATAAGGGCCATCGGCGGCCGTGCGTTCCGCGTCGTGGCAAAAAATGTCCCCGCATTCTCCGAATGACACTAATCGCCTTCCTTTATCTTCCCACGGTGTCGGTGCCGATAAAAAGCTCTCGCAGAACCGCCGCTCCGGCCTCGCTCGCCTGGCCGGCAATTCGATAATTATATTTCTACATTTCTCTAATAACTTCTTGCGCGTTTGCGTCCGCGCGAGAGCCACGAAATTCGCCATTTCCGAAGTCACCGCTGTCCATCCCTTCCTTTTTCTTCTTACCGCCTCGCTGTCCATTCCTATCTTACTCACTCGGCTCTGTCTTCCCCCCGCACCTTTCCCTCCCTCCGCCGCTTCGCGCGCTCTCGCTCTGGAACCGTTCCTGCAGACCGATCCAACTCGCCTAATGTCTTTCCCGGCGAGCAATTACATGTAATTGACGGTTTAGATTTATAAATAAATTCCAACCGAACAGCCATCATCGGCTCCCCGACGCGGTCGCTACGTCGACGAAAATAGTCTTCTAATGTCATTCAATCACACGCTTTAATGTCTCCTTTGATTGTTTCATTGTCGCGGTAAAAATAGCCGATTGTTGTTCGTTGGGTTAGGTTTGCTACACGCCTCGAAAAACCGTATCGACGGAGCCTCCTCTCACGCTCCGTAATCTTATCGCGGCGCGAAGGAGCGCTTCGTTTCGTAACACTTGCGCGACGTCGCGTAGAGAAAAAGGCTTGTTCGAAAACTGCGGGGTAATCAATTATTTTTGTTCGTCGATAAAACGGCCAACTTTTTCTCCCGCAAATCTATCCACCTTCGATGCGGTGGACGCAATGGGGGGGGGAGTTTACGAGTCGAATGCGGCGATATATTTCTCTACGATTGCGTTTTCGCGAATTCCATGCTGATAAAGCCAATCTGCCGCTTACCGTCCCATCCCAGGCTCGGCCGAGCGACCGCGCGGCACGCGACCCGACCGTCTCGGTATTACGCTTCGCCAAAGTATCTCGTCATTACGTTCTGTCCCCGTTCTAGTGGAATTTGTCAATACAAACGTATTCGCGTAGTTCCCGCCAACGATCGCCGAGTTCCACCAAACCTCGACAACGTTCCGTGAATCGGCTGCAGGGATGCATATTTATAACCGCGTCGTAAATACGAAACGATCGCGAGAGAGACGGAAAACGCGCTTCTTTCGAGTATAAGAAAGGAAGGCGAGTGCGGGTGTGAGAAGAAGGCGAGCGAGAAAGTAACGGCGGGAATGTCGACTGCAATGGAATTATGAAGCACGGTTAATTCGTAGATGCGCGCGCTCTGGGGGCCCTTTTAATTTACAAGTCGAACGATCGGCCAATCAGGCCAGAGGATATAGGTAATTTCACTTGGCTCGGGCGGCCTGCGGGGTCATTGTAACCGATCCGTGAAGCCACCCGCATGTAGGCTACATCGGGCTGCGTTACGAACTCACACGAAGCCTTAATAACTTATGGATTGGACGCGCATTATTGAACGTCCTGTTAGAATCCGGGCATTATCGATAGAACCGCCGTCGACGCCACCGCGCCGCCTACGTCTCGGAGTATAAACGAGAGCATTATGTCAGAAACCCGACCAACGCGCGCGGCTTCGAAGCGCAATCAATCACTCGTTCCCTCTGTACCACATTTAAACGCCGCACCGGACTTTGCCAGCGATCCGCAGTGTTTGAACGAGCTACACAAGCCGGGCCACTCGATAGACTCGCCGAAATTCACGGCTCTGCGCGACAATAGCCTATGAGACGCCGTTGATCCGACAACGCCACTTGTTCGCCCGATAAATCCCTCCTTCGCGTCTTATCCTTCGCTTATCGGGCGTGCAATTGACAGATTTCCTCGTTTCTGCTTGATTACAGATGTGATTAGTCGGTTGTGACAAAATATCCAAATAACTATCCGACTTCGTAAACGTCGAAAGACCGCAAGTCAAAATTGGCTGAAAACGTAACCGTCAAAGAACATCGATCTTTTCTTACAGAAACACCGATTTGATTATTAATACTTTTTTTCACGATTTGGCATATTTCTCGCCGTAAATGTCGCGCGAGTTCACTTTCGCGTTGGCGATCGTACGCGAACGACGTCGGCGCAGATCCTCTCGTTCACGCTCAACTATCGTTCATAGAGGTAATAAACAAATGCTGGCGCGGGGTGTTGGGACGGTTGAGCGGCGGCGAGCCACGTATAAAGTAAACGCTCGCGAGACGTTTACAGCTTTTGGCGAGCTTCGCTGTAGCATAGCTCTTTCACCTGTCCAGGGGTGTAAGTACCTGAGATTTTTACGACGCTCGGACGAGCGTGCTGCCGTGGGTGGACTAGTATCGCCGGCGATAAAACGCTTCTGTTAGCGAGATTAACCCATCGCTGAATAGCCGGTTACATTGCGGGATCAACTCGCGAAGCGGTCGATGGTCGATTTGTACAGAGGAACGTTTAAAAGGCACATCCGCATTGATTCCGATACTTATGTGTATCACGCTTGTTTCTGGTTAATTGATAAATCGATGAAACAGCGACGTATCGACACGCGATACCGTGAAAATTTCATTATGAACGATATAATGGTATAAAGGCGACGAGCGATGTGGTATGGTTGGAGGGGAGAAGGGGTGAATTCGACATTTCCCGGCACTCATCAAGCTGTCGATTAACTTTGTTAATTATTTGACACTGCCTACGCGAACTGACCACCACGGATTTCTGGCATTTTCCATCGGGTTTTAATAATCCGTCGGTGAAACTCCAGTGCTCTTGAAATCGTCAGCCCGCACGGACAAGTCCCCTCCCAAAGTAGGAAGCGGTGCGGAGATTATTGGCCAAAGACCGACTCATTTTTCCCGAAAAATCAAATCATGGTGTCAAGACAGATTTCGCCTAACGCTTTCCTCTCCTTGTCTGTTTCAGGTAAGTTTCGTCGCGCGAGCCTCGGATCGGGACACGGTCCGCGAGATTCCCATATGCAGACGCGCGCGTAGCTCCGCGAGCGGCGTAATTAATACCACAATTACCAATCAGCGGGAAACGAGCTACTGTGGGAAAATCCAGCGTGAAGGATTAAGCAAACGGTGGTGGAGAAGACGGAAGAAGGAGAAGAATAAACGACCGCGGGGTAGCGGTCGCGAGGAGAGAGAAACGGGCACAGGTGACGGGCAAGGAAGCGAGCGAGGGTGAGCGGGCGCGAGGACGACGCGAACGAGGTCGAGCGATCGGACCGGCGTTAGGTGGAAGCGAGCGAAGGAAGGTTTCTGATGGGAACGAATTCGAGCGGTAATGCACTAATCAGCCCCTTGGAAGGCGGCGGATGTATTGGCGGTACAGAGCGCGCGGGCACAGGGGCTTCGCTTATAATCGAAGACTGCTTCGCTCGGAAGTGCGGGTTGGAGGATGTCGAAGAGCGAAGAGGGTGGCAAGGGAAAGCCGAACTGGAAACCAACGGCACATCTACGTCGCCGTTGTAGCATACACGATGTAAATTTTGCCCGCTGTGCTGGTGTATACTCACACGATAGGGGGGAATCACATCGATAGCAGACTAAGATATACCTATCAGTCTAATTGTCAGTACAGAAAGTCCGAGAGAGACGGGGCTATCGGAAGAAGGGGCCACCACGTCGAAAGGGAAGGCTACGACGAAAGGGGCGCGAGTGAGCGAGAGAGAGAGAGAAAGAGAGACGGAGAAAGGATACGAGAGAGGGTATGGAAGAAAGAGAGAGAAAGAGTGAGAAAGGGAGAGAGAGAGAGAGAGCGCGGGTGGTATATGCCAGGCATATAGCTTAATCACCCTCCCGTACCGTTCTTCAACTCCCTGCCACCGACTTCCACCATCACGCCACGCTCGCACTTGGTACCGGATCCTTTCCCACTCTCTCTCACCTCCCGCCCTGTACCTCTTCACC
>JABFPT010000866.1:11655-33095 GCA_022817245.1 Nixonia krombeini | reverse complement strand
AGGTCGGACAAGCAGGAAGAAAGGCACACAGGGGGTAGGGAAGGTAGAGTGAGGGAGGTGAGTTGTGGTCCGGTGGGGGGCGGGGATGTACGCAAGAAGGGAGTGTAGACAAAAGAAGAATGCGCAGACGGAGGGAAGCGGGGTGGGGGTGGGGGAGGGGGGGGGGGGGTGGGGAGGGTGGGGGGGGGGGGGGGAGTGGAGGAGAAGGAAGAGGGGGAGGAGGAAGAGGAGGAGGAGGAGGAGAAAGGCAAAGAAAGACAGGGTACGGGCTAAAGTAGGTTCCGCTGCTAGATGGAGGAGGTGATGGAAGTGGGGTGCGGCGAGAGAGAAAAAGAGAGACGGGGAGAGAGAAACGGAGTGGAAGAGAGAAAGAGCGAGAGATGGAAAGATAGAGAGAAAGCGAGAGACATTCGTTGTAGGTTGAACGGGAGAAAATACAGTGCAAGTTAGAGAGAATGAGCGAGCGAGCATGAGGAAGGGAGAACGAGAGGATAGTCAAGAGGAAGGAAGGGAAGGGTGGGGGCGGGAGGAAGAGAGAGAGAGAGCAAAATATAGGAGTCGCCCTTAATTGCATTAAAACTTCTTCCGCTCAAAAACACCCTTCCAACCTGTTTTCACTTCTCTCTCGATGCCAAAGAAAGTTTCACGTTTTTTTTTTATCTTGCGTCAAAAATGTACCCTCGAAAAATCAGTATTTGCCTCGCACGCACGCCGTTCCCCGCCATTGCATATTTATTTCCACGTTTTCAGGGAGCCAAGTAATTGTGTCACACGACATGGAAAAATTACTTTATTACCGTATGACTGGAAATGTCACCCAACAGCAGTTGCTTGCTTGTCATTAATGAGAAGTAAAGAGAAAATATTTGCATACAATAATTACTGCCATTTGATCATGAAAATTATCATACGAATCTAAACAGAGTTGGCGCGACATAAATCAGCCGATTAAAATCGTTAATTTCAATACAGTTTCCACCATCAACGGCAGTGATATTAAACAATAGCTCGTGATAAACGTATTAAATATTCATCGCATTGATTGTGAAACGTATATAATATTCATCGTTATTTTTACTGTGTTTGCGGCACAAATAACACAGTCTCGGCTCGACTATGCGCGTGTGTGTGCGCGCGCGCGCCCTAGTGTGTGTACTTTACATTTCAAGTAAACATTTACATATCTGTAATCTAATAAATATTAATTCTTAAGGTAATTTAAATATAACGCGCGGCGAGGAAAAACTTTCCGATATTGATTTATTAAACGTGATTTCATACGTATACTAAGCGCTTTGTGAGTAGGTTGGTTATAACATTAAAAGTAATAAAACGCAAAAAAAACGCCTTTTTGCATCTTTGTATTTTTATTATTTACCGTGATTACGAGTGTGTGTTTGTCGTTGCTGTGTCATTTTTTTTCTAATAAGAATTTATTAAACATTTTCTTTGAAAAGACACGCTTTTTATCAACATATTTGCTTAATTGAAGCAACTCGCTTACGTATACGCGTGTATGCGCACGTATATACACGTATATACTTATTTTCCTTCATTTTACTCGATACAACATTTTTTAATATGAAGCTACTAATGGAATAAGCACACCTGGAAACATGCGGCACCGCTCGGTCAATAAGACTTAATGAATTACTTTTGTAAATAAAAAACTAGTTCAAGTACGGTGCGCAAGAAACGTCGTACAGGGCAACTAATTTCAGCGGGAATTCCGCAAACGAAAAAGGAAGGAACGTCGATCGATAACAAAATCGCGCGATCGTGTTATTGTCGTGACTGATCCGCGGCCGGTGAGCGAGCGTTGAAGCTGAGATAAGAAAATGGCATTTGTCCTGTCGGTGGCGGTGTAAAGAACGCACGGGGCAGCGGCGACGGCGTGGCGCGGCGCGTTTGGCCAATTGGGAAAAAGTGAGCGAAAAACAGGAAATTCGGAAAGCGGGGTGGTCCCGTCACAATCCTGCGCCCTGCTACACCGGGGCTGGCCTAAATGCGCGCGCGGGACTTTCCTCGTTCGGGTGCGTGAATTCCGGTCCCCCTCCACCGCCGATCCACCTGCACGTGCATCGATACGCGCGACTCGCACGCGACACGGTTTTGCCACCGGCACTTCGCAACACACCGCCTCTCGTTAGCCCTGAACTCCCGCGTCGGTGATCTCTGCCGACACAGCCGCCAACGTTTTCCACTCGGTTCGACGATCAGCGGACGTTTCCCGCGCCGCGCGTCATTTCGCGGATCTCCCCTGCTTCGGGGCCCGCGTTTCACGCTTACACTTTTTCCCGTTCCCTCGCGACTTCTCACGAAACATCCCGCTACGGCGCTCGATCGATTTCTCACTGTTTACTATCCAGAGCATTCGAAATACGGCGTATTAATTGTTTCAGGGAAATTCGCCGTTCGGGATAATGAATTCGACAACATCTTAACGTTATTCTAAGTAGCTGTGCCTCTATGAATATTAATCGTGGCAGCACCGGCGAATGCACGGGCTAATGATAAACGCATATCGCGATAAGCTTATATTTTACTTTATTTTTACTTCATTCCTCTGCCTTTTGCAACACAATGAAAGAGTGACGTCGTTGGAAGTAATTAATGATGACTAGTTATTTTTTCCTTCTCCCAGCGGCCTTAATTAATCATACATATTTATATACAAAATAAAACGCTATATAAATACTTGAATGCGGAATGTAATTACACGTTACATAAAGGCGTTGATGCAAAGACGATAAATGATTATTATTGTTGAGCGCTGCGAGCGGACCGAAGCCGCGAACGACTCGCGGCGCGGCGTCGGCCGGACCGATCGGGGCCCGCCGACGGAGCTCGAAATTCTCCATGCGAGGCGGCCGTGCGCTCGCAGCATCAACGTTCCACGATGCCCTTCTCGGTGCACATGCATGTACGCGAGAGAGACACACACGCCGGCATCGATCGCCGCGAACTTCGGACTTGAGCCGCGTTGCGGGGAAGGAAGAGTGTGACGGAGCTGGTACGAGGGAAAAGAAGAAAGAGAAATGACAAGTGAAAGGGGTGCGGGCGGGAGGCGCGGCCGGCGAGGGAGGGAGAATGAGAGGGGGGAGAGGGAGACGGAGAGAGAGGGGGAGAGAGAGATAGAGAGTTAGTGAGAGTAAGTTGACTTTGCATTATTTAAACGGCGTCCTAGCACCGTATCACGTGTTCTTTTGAAGTCTCGCCCCCTTCAAATATTCAGACTGACGTCACCGCCGTCATATTCCACGCTGGCGGAAACCCTGAAAAGCATGTTGCGCTATACGCCGCTCTCTCGTTTTTTCTCTCCTTCTGCTCCGCGAGAGCCTAATCTCTCACTTCCTTTCTCTGTTTGTTCCTTCTCCTCTGTCAAGAGCGAAGGAGAGAGAGAGAGAGAGCGGGATGGAGAAGATGGCGAGGCGAGCGAAGGGGGACGGCGGGGAAGAGTAGGAGAGGGGGAGGAGAAGAGAAGGGGTGGTGGAAGAAGAAGAGGCGTATTTATCGAGCTCTGACATGCTTTTGAAAGAGCCATGAAGATTATTTATTCAGAAAGGCTCGACTTGAAATAATACACGAGGAGTCATGAGATCGACAACAATTTTTAATTCACGCGAGCGTAAGTGACGGCTGCAATTATCGCGATATACGCGCTTCGACGAGTGTCTTTCACCCGTTCCTCAATTGCGATTTCGAAACCGTGGAGCTGGCTTTCAGGAAAAGGCGCGCGAAGTGAAGGAGAGGGGGGTAGACGTTGCTTAATTTTTTCGATTTGTAACTGTCAGCGCACACCCTTCGAAAATTATATAGCATTTGCGTAGATACGCAGGAACATTAAAATTATCGACAAGTGAGTACGAGGCTCGCATTGGGGTGTCCGGGGTTGGTTGTGGAACGCGAATTTTCACATGGGTGAGCACGATTTTTCGCGAACGGAGGTATTTTCGATAGACGCGCGTTACACGCACTTTATCCAGTGTGCACATGTATCCTTCGCTGCTCAGGCATTGCGTCACGACCGACTGAGAGCGGCCTTTATTATTTAACACTTGAGAAGCTCGAATGAGTGTTTGAATAGACCATTCAGCGCGTTTCTAAGGGACCGTTAAGTTATTCCGCAGATATAATTGACGTTGAAAGTTGCAACCTTCGAAGACTTTGCGAGTGGCGTAATAAAGTGCCCACGTGTCCCTTTTGTGCTCCCGGGGCGCGTCCGCGCCGCGGACGCGCGCCGAGTGTCGCCTCGGGGCCGTGGACGATCCCGAGACTCGAAGGACGTGATTGCGGCGATGCGCGACCGGACGCTTCGCGCCGACTTACCCGTTTTCGCCCGTTTGAACGCTCGAATTGCTTTCTATTTGCCGTTCCTCTTTGCGCGTTCCGACTGGCAATAAAAGTTAACGCCTCGCTCGCAAAGTCCGCGCCCAGGGTCGAACTGTACGGCTGCTGAGAAACTGCTTTTCTCCGCCAGGCTCAAAATTGCAGAATTGACGAGTGATTTTACCGCGTCGTGAAACGTATGAATTTGTGAAATTGAAGAAACGATATGTGACTTTGGAGAAGGGATGTGAAGTCGATGGGGAGTGTAGTAAAGGATGTGAAATTATCGTTCCCGAAGTGTGCCATTGCCGGGACAAATTCAGTGCAAAGAGAGTTTGGTCGAGTTCGCAAGAACAATGCGGGTGGACGCAAAACACACTGCTCGGGAAAGAATCGCGTGCAATCGCCGTGCAGTGGGTACGTACGTGTCAGGCCGAAAGGTGTTTTCTGGCTTCTGTGTCGCTCGCGCCCTCGCTCCATGTCTCTCGCACGGATCCGCCGACTCTGCCGCCGCCCCTCTGAAGAATGTTGCAGAATCGTACTCATTTGCTCAGCTCTGTTACAAACGCCTTCGCTGCACCTTGCGCGCGCGCGCGTACTGACACGCGGAAAAGCGCGTATGTACGTCGCTTAAACGGCTATGTACGTACATGCGTGCAATATGTATCCGTAAATACTTGATCGCGTGAGCCGTCGGATCGTGAGCACGCACTGCCGCGTACAAGACTACTACCACACTTTACTGATTTATCGCGAACGACCGACGCTCGTTCGTCAACGATCGGCGCGCGTTTGCCACCCTGTATAACCGCGATGTGATTGTATCATCCGTCGGTGAAATAACTTGGAATAATTGAGTAACCAACGACGCGATTAAAGCGACTTTCGAGAATCCGATCTGCTATCGCTCTCGCTTCACTACTACTACCGCAACTTTTAGTTTCCCCCCTCGCCATTTGTCCATTTCGTTTGACGACACTGCCGCGGGCCAGCGACGCGGAAGCTCGACGCGCACTATTGTTCCTGCAATGCGTATCGTTTTCAGATATTCGCTTGTAGTTATTCAAAAGATTTAAATTTAAGTGCCCGATTATCATATGAGAATTTACGCCGGGCATTAAATCTTCTTTCAATCAGATAGTTCTTTTATCTTGTGCCTCGCATTGTTCTTTTGAAATGTTGAACTATTTGGTTTTCGAAATCTCGGTAGTGACGTACCGTTTAGTGTTATATTTTACAAATTATTTTATAAATTGTACAAATGATTAATGGTCAAATATACTTCCCTTTGTTACAGGTAAGCTTTTTGGGTCTTTCTTCCAGTTCGTTCATTAATTACGTCTTCAGGTCAGAGAATTCATTTTACTTTAATTCGCAAAATTGAGTCCCATTGTTCACTGTAGTGTTTAATGTAAAGCAATCCTGGGTGGAAAGTAACGAAAAGAAATGAGATAATGCAGAACATAAAAGGTATAAATTTCAATCAGTCTGTAATACCCAATTTTATAACACTCTACAAATAAATTCATGTTAATATGAAATGCAACGGCGGAATAAATTGCATCGATCTTTTATTAAAACGTTTAATGTGGATAATTTTGGAAAAATCTTTTGATTCGTCTAGTAAAACTGGGTGAGGTAAGAACTGTTCAACTTTTTTCGTATAAGGTTCCCTCATAAAAAGTAATAATTAAACGAATATCGAATATATAAAACACATCGAACATTTTAATTGTAGATTTTCCTCGTTTCACATTTTTGGCGAGGAGAGCGATGTGAAATAAACTTTTATTCTCTCTAAATGAAAACTCAAATGGAGAAATCAAAAGTTAAGCAATTTTTTTACTTCGTACGACAAAACAATACGGTGCAACAACTCGCATGTGATCGCAATTTCTGTGCCGGGATAAAGCGCGATGAGTGCAGCGGAGTGCCGTTTCTATAACGGCGAGAGCTGCGTGATTTAGGGCTCGCGATTACGCCGTTGTAATTAAAGAAAGGAAATATGCATCGGACATTATGATAGATTATTGAAATAAGCAGTTTTTAATACGCGATGCGTCAGCTCCGCGAGCCGAGTAGTAGTAGAAAGCGGACGAGTGCACATACGAGCGTACGCAGACATTCTCACATTTTACGATTACGCCAAGAGGCGCAAAAATAGTTTCGCTTGAAACGTTTGAAATTTGTACTAAGCAACCGACGATTACCGACTATGATTCATTCGGCAAAATCTCGATTGCAAATTTCAGTCCACGAAACATGCTTTTCCCGCGATACGAATTACCTTTATCATTTTTACCGTACTCAATGAATTATTCAGCAGTGACAACGGAATGCGACGATGAGCGATCGGCATTATTTGAAAATTAGCTTCTCTTTATTTCTTAACATTTGTTGTATCGAATGTTAATAATCCAGCATTCCGTTCGAGTTTTCAATACCGTTACATAACGCCTCGATGCAAGTAAACATTTGAATCGGCGTTCAAAACAAACGCGCCGGCTATCGTTACTTTTGCCAACATTACCGAAAGCGCGTTTTGCAATGAAATATTAGCGCAATAGGCGAAGGTGAGTCGCGGGCGCGTGCGTCCCCGGTGGCTCGCGAAACGGCCGGAGAATTGGAAAACTATCGGCAACGACGCTTCGAGAAAGCGATATATTATAGTCAGCATGTTTTATTAAAAAATATATTTAACTGCTACGTCATATTTCCTGCTGCGTTATCAATAACTGTGTGATTGCCGACGAAACGTTAAAAGAGCCGTTACTCCGACGAGTGATAATTTTTGTTTATTCGTGAGTTTTATCATAAGTTATTTTAATGAAATGTTATGTTAAATTGCAAAATATACAAATCTCGAAGCACGATCAGTAAATATTTGATAAACCGAAATACAGAATTTGCGTGTTATTATTCCGTGCTTATTAATACAAATGAACGTCGCGTTCTTTTTTTTTTTAACGCGTTGCAACATTCCTTGCAAATACAAATTGCAGTGTTTAATGGCACGCTTAATTGATCGAATAACTTGTCACGTCGCGCGAAAGAAAAACGTCGCTCAATAATTCATCCGCGTCTGATAATCGATACGATTTCAAACGTATTTAGCAGATAAACGATACGTGTAAGAAAATATTGCAAGACCGTTATTTCGTGCACTACGCGGTATATTAATTATCGATACATCATACATATTGAATGCGCGTCTTGTCAATTGATAAAGCATGGCCGGCACATGTGTCCGTGTAAATGTATACACGCGCATATTGTAACGTATGCGCGTGTGTCTATGCGAGCGCGCATGTATGCAATTACACACACAACACTCACACATACGTTTGTATTCTTTCGCCTCTCTTCCTCTCAATTTAATTTCTCCCGTTCTCTTGATTCATGCCCGCTGCTTTCTTCCAGTGCCATTCCTTTCTTACAACTTGTACTATGCTCTATGCTCGATGACAACGGCGCATAAATCACAATGTGCTGATTCATAATGCATAATATAAAGTCCCGGGTTCTTGATTGGTCGGCTAAAATCTTTTAACGCGCGCTTCCACGCCGTGGCTTGGAAATCGAATTACGAGTTTTAACGCGTGTAATCTAAACAATCCCGGCGTCATCCGACAGCGATAAAATTGTTCGCTGGGGAAACGCGCTCCTCGATCCACGACTGTTTTTTATGTACGTCGAAAAAAAAAAATAAGAGAACGCCGCCGCGCTAACAAAACATTTGTAATATCCCTCGCGGCGAGTGGAAAAGCGTTTGCGCAACGGCATCGCGATCTTGCGGGGAAACGCGGTTATTAAATATTTTTAATCGATACGCACCGGTCCGAGCTGTCGTCCGATTCTCAGCGTTATCTCGTTTTTATCGCGACTTTAGCACGGGCGTGGCATAAGCGGCCGGCGATGATGATCCCGCGGCACGGCTTCTCGCGTATCGCCGGCTTGCAATTTCCTTTGTAGCCGCGGACGCGCACTGCATTAATGAAAATGGCGCGGACTTTATTGGGCGGACGTCGGGCGAAAAATAGGATGACATTTTGTTTACTTCGTCCACTCGCTTTACTTTATTTTCGCCGTGCGGCCTTCTTCCGGGGGGAGGGGGGGGGAGAGATACGGGTGAAAAATTGAGGATCGCCGAGTTGGAACAGCATCGTCGGTGCCGCTCGCTTGCCGGCTTCCACGGTATCCTTAAATATTAATGACTTAATTATCCACTACTCATTAATAATCCACCTCTCGTAGCGAGGCGTCACGTGGGTGTGTGCATCGCTTCACACTCGCAGGATACGCGCGCTCGCCTCACGTATTCTCTCGCCTTCCGAGCTGTAGATCAACTTTACTGAAAAAATGCATTTCGCAAATCACACTACGCCGCCTCTCTCTCTCCCTTTTTCTCTTTCTCTCCCTTTTCCTACCTTCCTGCCGCCCTCTGCCCCTCCCTTCCATTCTACACTCGGCTTTCTTTTTGCATGCTCGCGTCATGCAAAAAAAATTAGTGGAGTCAAACGCGGGCCGGCCTTTACGTGATACAACAAACGTATGTTATTTGGCGACTGTTACAATATTATATTGTTACGCTTGCGTGCCAGCAGGAATTGTAATAAACAGAAATTAACCAGATGCGGAAAATTAACTGATAAACTGAAATGTAATTACACGTGACACGGAAACGGAGTTTTGATGCTAAAAAAAATTGATCCTGTCGTTTTTTCAACTCGCGGGTCAAAGTTGATAAGGAAACGACAGTGTGTGCTTTAACAGCGGAAAAAGCAAAGCTTTCTGATTACAATGAAACATCCGTTGTCGAGAAAGCGACGCTTGCAACGACAGCAGACCTTGCAACTGCAACAATGATCAAGACGACACGTACAAATGTGGAGTTATTCATTTCTACATCATTCGTGCAATCAGAACTGTTGTTGCCGTTGAAAAAATGGCGGCTCAGCCAAAAACGTAGCCGCGGCGTAATTCTCGCAAACGGCGAAGGTTGCGATGAATTACCGTTACCGTTGCAAACGAGATTCGTTTATCACGGCGGTGCATCGGCGTGGTCGCAGGTGCTCGGAAGACACCCAGTATAGGCTCGTCGGGCCGCCGCAACAGCTGCTCGCGACGCAACCAGTGCGAGATTGCGGCTTATTAAATAGGTTAAAGTTGCAAATGCGATAACGATAGTAATTAGAGTCGGAGCGTGTAGCGCGCATCTGCCCGTCGTTACGCGCAACGGGCATCGCGACGTCCGACGGGGTTATCTCGGACCAGAGTGTCCGAAGAGGGACCGAATCGTGGTGGACGACGAGAATGAGAGAGACAGAGAGGGAGGTGGAGGGAGGAAGAAGGAGGTAATGAAATCCGTTAAAGCGTGCAGCGTCGTTGACACCGTTGTCATCGCGACGTTGTTACAGCGCCGCGAGATCCACGCGGAACCGCATTTCCAGGCGCATCCGGCAAACGGACGGCTGCGTGTAAATAAGGTTATCTCGCGTGCCATATACCGAACGCGTGAGTACATAATGGCGCGGGCCTTTGTACGCAGCGTGCACTGTTTGCCAAAAGGAAACACGCCTTCGACTCTGCTCACAAAGAACGGGACGAAACGCACGCTGCAGCTTTACCTTCTCCGGGAACGGACCGGGGACCGAACCCCGACCGATCGTGTTTGATTTCTCGCGACTTTTAGCGTTTTATTATTTTCCTCCCTCTGCGTTCTCTCTTTTCCCTCTTTTGCGTTCCCTCTCTCGCGCTCTCAAGTCACACCCGTGTCTGAGCCGCGGCGATAAAAGCACTACACGGTGTGCCGAGCGATAACGCCGCGTTGCGATTGCGTCGCGCCGTACTTGTGATTTTGCGATTTTGCGTAATGAGTCGTTATACTCGAGTACTTCTTGATTGGATGTTTGATAACGATTGCAATCGGTATTAAACTGGACAGGTTTATCCGTGATCCAATTTTGGTTAAAGACTGTGATAGACGTACTTTATGTACGGCGCATAAGAATCATTTTGAGGTTATGGTAACGATCGGCGGTTGACGTCGAGCCATCGTCGATCTCTCGTTTCCAAGATTTTGTTACAAACATGTGACAAGAGGTCGCTTCCATCGCAAAACGATCGCTGTCGATCCAGCCGCCGCAGTCAGAGTTCAAGATACCCGCGTTTGGAAACAACGCGATTAATAGACCGCTTTGACGCTACGCGCGATTCATAATGCAGGGTGTGACGCGACTTATTAATGAGCGTTCTGTAATCTATTCTCTGTGCCGGTGTCGATCACCACCTCGTTGTCGAATAAATATTTCACGCGGTGGCCAAGCAGAGAGCGGCGGCCGGGTTGCGATAGTTGGAGGGAGGCGGACGGCAACAAAGAGTCGGAAACGCGTTAACAGCAATCGCGAACATGCGCGGGCGCGCCGTCAGCAGAAGTAGCGGAAGTCGCGATGACGCGACATCGCCGAGGCAACGCGATCGGCGATATTTCGCGGCTCACCCTCGTGCATATTTCACGCGCGGATTCATAACTAAAGTTTCCGGCGCGTTTGAGATTCCGCGACGTCATAGCGCTCGGCGCAGGGTGAGCCGGGCTCATGAATCATGTATGCGGATTTGATCGCGGAAAGCGGCCGCGCGGTTTCTGGAAGCGATCGGCGAGCGCCGGAGCAGTCGTCACACGACGTGGTCGTATTCAAGCGCGCCGCGTCTTCGGTCGCCGCCTCTGTCATTACCTGGCACCGTACGTGTGTTTACGCGCGGCGACCTTTGCGCCGGAAAGACGGTGAAATCATACGGGTCTAATGAGCGCGGAATTGCAATAAGCGCGCGATGCGATTAAAAGCGGGGAAAATTACAGGTCGATCGTGAGAATGGGGAGTCGTCGAGTTCGCGGGCAAATCGGCGATCGTCCAGCGAGTGGGACAACGGTCCACGTGGAACGTCGCGATGGATCGGCGTAATAAAAGTGGCACGCACACTACGCCAACGGCAGGGTTTTACACACACGGTTATACGCGCAGGATGACTCTATCAGGGCAAGTTATGATTCTCTAATTGAACCGGTCCATTCAGTCGCTGCATACAGAATAGAGCCCACATCCTAGATCGCGCTGTCTGCTATTCTAATGGCAAATTGCATCAATATTATATGCAGATTTCGTGTTCCGCTGTATATGTTTAAGTATGTATGCGTTACATGCAGTTTGTATATGCATGTGCCTATATAATATATGTGCCGCAACGTGCGCCTATATTCGTACGTGACCTCTGAGGAGCAGCGGAAATTCTCTCATTGGAAATAACCGCGGGGAAGGCTTCGATTCTCACCCATTATTTCAATGGTTTATGTGTCTGCGTTTTCGCTCGTCGACGTCATTTTTCCAATTGAGGCGGCTTTTCGCAGAACAGCTACGCTTTTTCGTACACGCGCATTTTACTCGACGAAAATGGCCGTTACGGTCGACCTGTAATTCCAGGTGGAAGTTTTGACCGGTTGAGAAGAGAAACGGCAACGATCGGAAATGCCTTTGCTTTGTCGACTTTACAAGTTTCTGTGTGTCCGAGATAATTTTCGAAACATTTATGGTACTACGATTTTACACCACTCTTTTACGCCATTTGACTCCCCCGACATCACGTTTCACAAACGCCTGTGTCAACCATAAAAACGCAAATACCATAAACTTACGTAAGATACTGCTTTTTGGGGCTTCATAGATATGTGTGATATTTAGACAGTAAATATATGCTTTATATAATTATCGCTGTAAGCGCTGGATCGCAGCCGCGTGAGAATGAGGATTTGAATAAAATGTTTAAATATTCAGTTTTGTTAATAACACCGGAAAACGCCGCTGTTTCTCGGGTCAAGGACGAGAAAGTGTAACGCTGAAAGGCGAGCTGATTTAAAAAATCAATATTTTTAAAAATTGCTCGGCGCCGTAACGAAAATAGTATCGTATCGGGATAATAGGTCGGGAAAAGTATCGAAGTTTTTTTCACTTTTTTTTTCACAAGTTTCCAAAAGAACGGGAAATCGTTAGTAATTACGTGAAAATTTTGACTTTACATAAAAAATGTTTGATAAAAAGAAGAGTTCTCCTTACCTTTGCACTATTTCGTTAGTTTTATTTTTTTTCGAAATTACCGTTAAAATATTCATAGTAAAAAGGGCCATAAAACTTGGCTGAAACAAAGCACTGATTTATTAATATTCCACGTGAAAACGCGTAAATAATATAAACGCATGTATGTTCCGAAATTAACAGTTTGCGCAAAAATGCATAAATATTTATTAAACTGATTATTAACTCGTGGCGAATCGCAACGTTATGAAATATTGAAAATATTTTCGAAAATAACTTGTTCTTCAATTTATGATGCGCGAGCAAAACGTGTTTCAGCCTCTTTAATATTGCAACAAAAGTGAATTAAAAACCGCAGCAGACATAAAGCGGGCAACATCATTTTTCTATAAAAATAAAAATGCGGGATATGCGTGAAATGCGGCATTCGCCGCGTTTCGAAACAATACGCAAATAATTTATGTCGAAACGCTTTACATTCGTCGGTTTTTCTTAACGTTGTTCGCGACAATTCGCTAATTCATATAAATTCGCGTCATATAAAAACGACGCGGGTATTAAAGTTACGCGGTTAACTGAAGTTAACAAGCTTACCGAGGCTCTCTAATCGAACGCGAATGTTATTTCGCACTAATCGGATATTTGCTTAAAAACGGAACGGAGTGGCCGATTAATTATAGACCGAGTCGACCTCATCTATTAATCGTAATTTCAATTTACAGAAATATTTCCACTTAGTCGGGATAAATAGCGTTAAGTAAATCCCAACTGTTTTTCTTAACGCGATTACGCGCCTTCTAAATTTAATTCCCGCCGACTAGACCGGTGTATAAATATGTTAACACTAAAATTTAAAGGAATATGCAAAATTACGGCGGATTAATGCTTAAAAAGCGAACTTTGCGTATCCGCAAGGGCGGTACAACGCGAAATCGGCTTCTCACTTTTTCGTATCCAGGAACGCAAGCATACGGCAAATATATCCATGCGAGATTAATAAATTATTTAGGTCAAATTTCCTTACGCCTGTGCGCAATAAAAGAACCATTATCTACACACGTTTGATGTTACGTTCAGGCGAGATAACTTGAATAAATATATTCGCCCGGTGCGGATCGCTTATAAAGTTGGAATACAAATAAATCAATTAGCTTCACGCAAAAAGCACGCTCGTTCGTGTACAATCGCGCTTATAAATAAAATCATGAAAAATGCACCGTCACTTGGCTTTATATTTGGACGTAAAAGGGATAACGGAATCTGAAACTTGTGTTAATAAATTGCGCTACTTGCTCGATAATAGTTATATTTAGTGGCGGGCAAATGAAGCCAATCTTCATTTGCTCCGCCGCGAATATTTAAATATCCTATCGATGGCTGTTATATTTGCCACTACTTTTGCGCGGATAGAAGATTCAACTGCGGGAAACGCGGATCCTCCGCCGAGGAAAGTCGATCGCCGCTGTTGCTCGGTCTCCGCCGCGAGACGAGTCGCGATTGCGTAACGCGCGGCTGAGGCACAGAATGTGCCTCTGATACGATGTTGTGCAAAACATTAACGTATTCAGCGTAAGCGCTAAACAGTGTTAAGTGGGTCGAATTTACTCGGCTACTTGTAATTTCTACTTTACATTCCGCTTCGTTTGTGCACGCGAACGGCGAGCTGGGACGATGAGCCTCATCGATGCAAATCTGGGTCATATTAAATTCTCTCCTCCCCTAAGCGCGTCTCGTCGTTCGGTCGCGGCTGCGAGGCTGCGACGACTGTTGTTTTTAGACCAACGCATTCCAATTAGCGCGGATTCGTTCGCCCCGGCGCTCTTCTCGCACGCGACGCCCGTTTCCCTCGCGCGGGAAGGAAGTCGCCGGATACACGCGCCGGCACGCGATTTCCTCGAACGAGCCTCCGATGACCGCCGCTTCCGATTCAGTCGTCGTCCGAGTCATGCAGCAAACTGGATGATGACTGTGATTCATAACTTAATAAAACGCGCGCTCAGCTGCTCGCGACGACTGTCACATTTGGAGCCGGCGCGTGATGAAACATGCACAATGTTGAAGTAAATATATCGTCGCTTGTAACGCCGAGTTGTAATCGTAAAATTTTCCCTCGCCGCCGTTGACACGATCCAAACACGATCAATATTTATCAAGCGCGTAATTGCGACGAGTGGCTATAATTTATGGAATATGGACTGTATTCAATTTAATGAAGCTGAATGAATATTGCAGCGAGTTTCGCACTTCCGACAAAGTTCCTCGCGTTTCACGTAACTTTCGCATTTCGCATTTGTATTTTCAAAAAATGCACGTCGCTCCCAAGACGATTCGCAACGCCGGATTTGTTGCCCACTTTTTAGTCGCAAAATCGACCACAAGCCGGCTTTTCGCCTCATTTCCCCAATTGTGTCGGTTAAACATAATTTATTACGTAATGATCCGCTTTTATGAATTGCTCTGTTTTCTCTTACGAGTCGCGCGCGGTGATCAATTGTTTAGTAATTAGAGCCGTAGCGTGCGCACCGTTCGGTGATAAAAGATTTTGGAAAATTGGATCAATAGGGGTATAGAATTGCACGTAAGCTAATTGTCTCGTAATAATACAATTAATTAGTCGGGTAATTGCAATGAAAGCAGTCGGCGCTGAATCGATAAAATAAGTGCGTTTCATCCGCGTCTCACATTCTTCCCGTGTCTCCCCCACGTATCACTCGCTCTGTCGATAAGCTACATTAGGCGAATAATGAGAACATCGAAATGAATGTGTCCCTCCGGTTTCGCCGGGGAAACGCGGCCTGTTGGACGTGCAATTGCGCAATTAATTAATGGTTAGTCCCGCGCAAGTCTTTATCATTGTTTCGCGCTCGCTACACCGTTCAACTTTCATCGGCTCGTCAAGTATTTCCCGCCTCGTCGAATCCGGCACCCCCCCCCCCTTCCCCCGTTCTTTTTTTAGCCTCGGATTGTTCGGCATTGTAAACGCGACGTTAAATAATTATCATCCCTGCCGTTTGCTCGCCGGCAAGTTTCGCGTTTAATCCAATCTTTTTGTCCGCCAATTAACAAAGTTTCTATCAATTCGGGCAACTTTTTAATCCGCTCAGTCGCCACACTCCAGCTACGGGAAAAATCACTGGCGCGCATTCGGTACTCGGACGAAGCCATCTCTTTTACCCGCCACTATTACCCACCACGCGCCTCTGAAACACGCTTTTCCGTCGTTGTTTCGCTACGCAGGAAATCGACGATTAAAATAGGGGAAATTAACACATTAAATTAACACAATTCGCCTGCATGGTTAATAAACGAACAATTCGACCGATTCAAAATGCCTCTTGAAAAGCCACCCCCGACGAATCACCGGCTCTTCTCGTTCGTCTTTCCGTCAAGTTACTGCTCGATTACTCTTGCGTCACAAGTTTTCGTCGTTACGTTGTAATTAGCGTTTTTCACCCGCCGCGGGATGTGTTCGTACGTGAATACATTTGTGTCGAATTAATTTTGCAACGGTTTTCTTTTTCAGTTAAAGGAAAAAAAATATGTTTTCTTTATCGGTCGCGCGTGAAACGCTAATTGTACACCAGAGATTAAGTAAATTGATAATAAACACAGCGTAAAAAGTCGTGCAGAAGAAATTGCAACGGAGGGAAGTCGGACGCACTTAAGGAGTAAACAGTGTGAATATCTAAGCGAGAAGGACGGTCGATTTCGCGAGGTAGGCTATCGTTCTCGCGAGATAGAATCAGCCGCAGTTTGACGATGTTCATTTCTTCCAACCGAAAGCGTTTCTATAAATCTAATAACACAATTTTTTCAACTTTCACCTTGATGCTCGATAATTTTATTATTTTTCCTTACGAGCACGATCCCAACCCGACATGTATCGCAGATAATTACGCCGTCTTGCCGTTGAATTGCGATGCAATAAAGACGTCATTATCTTCATTATTACTATCATTAAGTTGTTATTATAATTAAGATTCACGCAAGAGAATCCAGCGAGTGTGTACGCAGCTCCCGTACACTCTTCTTATCCATGATGCAGAACGGCCTGTCTGATCTATTTCTAACGTGGACATGTACCGTCGTGAGTAATGTATACACATATCAGCGAAAGAGAGGACATATGTTAAAGAACCGGCCTCTACTCTAATTTTCCTTGTCACCTCTTCCTTCTCCCCACCGACGTTAAACTTACCGGCGGTCGAGCCTCGCGAAAGCGATCCTGCGCGAGAAAGAATTTATTCGCATTTAGTCGTTAAATTCCGATTATTTAATTAATTGCAGTTTCTTCTCCGGCAACGGGAATATTACCTGGTGTAAGTTCGAACAAAACGACGAGAAGACAGTTTTCGATTTAATTAACGTGTATCGCATGTCAATACCTGTAACAAGCGTTTTCGCGTCTTTTATTTGCGCGGTTGAAGTATCGAAGATCGAGTTAACACGGCGAAATAAATTATATAAATTACAGCGTGATTTTTATCGGCGCGAACGCACGGGAAGAGACTTCGGTCAATTTTTTTCCTTCCTTCCTGTCGTTTCTAGGGAATCGAACACTATCAACCGATGCATATGTCCGTTCCTCTTCATCCGTTTTATTTATTTCCCGAGCAAAGCACGAGGTTTTTTGTCGCATCTAAATTACAGACCGCCATTACTGTGGTCAGTTAGTACAGCGTTATATCAATTAAGGCTTGTGTGTTTCGAAATTCTACGAATTAAATTCAAGTTAATTGAAATCTAAGAATCGAGACGAAGCGAAGTCGGTCGATCGTACGACTGCATTGGATAATTGGCAAAGTTACTCGCTTCTCATGGCGGCTAATCCAATTCGTAAATTAATAAATTACACTCGCGATTGTCCATGGTTTTCGGACGTTTTCAGTATCGTGGATTCTTTCATTCGGAGAAAGCTAAATTCTATCACTTTTACCTCGTTGCCCGCGGCGATAAAAACGACGAGATATTCCTAAAGAATGTTTACGTCCGATAATTACGCGTTTAACGTTGCTTAAAGAACTATTATTTAATATTTCATTATCAAAAAGTATTTTCGTTGCGGGAAATTATCGTAATTAGTTCTTTAATTACGCTTTGTTGCAGTTGAAAAACCCACCTACACCTGCATCTTCTTTTCATCCTCTTCCCTTCCCCGCCGAACTTACCGGTTAGAAAGAGAAATGTGTATTGAATTTATTGTGGGAGTTTCTGCTGTGCACGAAAAGCATGTTCGGTTTAATTAGGATCGTTTACGTGTATTACGTACATTACGTTTCTGCGCTTACGTAATTAATGCATAGTAAAGTAGCATTTAAATTTACATTAGTTAATATTTAATATTGAAACATGTTGAATAAACGAAACGAAATCGATCGAGCAATAGACCGTTCTTCCCTAATTGGTTTTTCATGTTTTCATTCCGAGGTAAAGTTCATAGTAATAATTAAGTAAAACCAATGAGGAGAAGGATGAGGAAGGTAAGGCAGTGAGGGAGGGGGGAAGGGATGAGGAGACGGGGAGCGGAGAGGAGGCAAGATATACATGACAGACTAGGCGGAAGAGTAGAAGGAGAAGCGCCGAAGCGGGCTCTCGTGCTCTATTACTTATAGCATCGTATAGCCTATACGCCGAACTATTCCACCAAGTTTAGTGTTCACCAACACGTGAGAGCATTATTGCACGGGCCTTGCCGAAGTCGAGTGTGCGGAAGCCAGCCGCGTATAGATGTAACATGCAACTAATTATAATTACAGCGGCAGCGAAGGGCACTTTGCATACACTGATACTCAAGTTTGTCTAAACCTATTCGACGTGTCCCTCTTTCGCCCCGTCGCCGTTGCTCCCCCTTCCCCCGACACTCCGCTTCAGCACGCAGTCTGTGACACCGGTATTCTCGCCAGTTACCTGCACGGGTCTATGTTATTGCGTCATTACCCGTTCATTTGAATGATAATTTTCAACAGAATACGACCCAAATAACAGTTAATACGCGATACGCCGATTAGTAACGATTTTTCTTCTTTGTCTGTTTCAGGTAAGTCCACTGATTAGTTTCTCAATGGCGACGCCGCGACCTGTTGTCTTTTGGGATCGGCGAGTCCCCGCAATCAGGACCGAGAAGCACGTGCCTCGAATGCCGACCGTGAATGCTCCTGATCTCAATTTTTATTCCGGCTTCTGTCTCCGAACCCGTTACGAAAGCGTTATTACGTTACCGTGCTAGCAAAACGTCATCGGTTGGCACAAGTATATAAGAGAATCGAATGATAATGGTCACACGGTTGAGAATAAGATGTGGATAATTAATTACGGTATAATTTGGAAATGTAAAATTGCCGATGCCAGAGAAAGTATTGCGAGTTGAAAGCGCCGGTTTAAAGGGACGGGAAAGAGACAGAAGTAGCCGGACGAGGAAAATGCGTGTCGATGAGTCGACATTGATTCCTACGCCGGTATAGCTAAGAAGCAAGGCGATGAGACAATGAGATAAGTGCAGAAGTAGCACTCTCGCACTTCCGTACGACGACCTCGACGGCGCAAGTAATACGTTTCTGCGCGGAACATGCTAGCACGTCGGAACGGAAACACAAAGACTCGCGAGCTAGAAGCTGCCTCTCTCGCGAGCGGCGGCGGCGGCGGCGGCGGGCAGACGTACACAGCAAGCGCGTTCATTATGATTCGTGTATTTATATAAGGTCTAAAAATATACCTACGCTATGCCGGCGGGCTCCTCCCGGTATTTCATCTGAGAATAATATTTTAATGTACGTAGGCTCCGTCTCTCTCTCTTCCCGCCCGTCTCCTTCTAACGCTTCTTTCCATACGCGCCTCTCGCGCTCTTTCTCCCGTTTGCCGTGTCGCGCTTTGTACGCTCGCGTTTTTGATGTTTCTCTACGAGCGCACGTTTGTAACTAGAATTGTGCGCGGCTGTAGTACGTTCAGGCGTGGTACTGTAATAATGCTTCTTTTGTAACATAAGAGGAAGAGAGAGAGAGGGAGAACGCGAGGGAAGTAGAGTGAAAGAGAGAGGAGGAAGAAAGAGAGGAGGAGAGAGAAAGGGTCGGTTGATGGACAGAGACACCTACGGCTATTCTCGCTCTTCCGCTGCGATGTATCGAGAAATATTGATAAATTAATGCGAGAGTTCGCCGCGATGCGAACAAAGAATTGCGCTTGCTGGAACAATTAATAACGGCGGTAGATGGAACGTGATTATGCGCGAGGAGCGTCCATTGAAAAGGGTGCATTTTTTTCGCCGCGCTCTTAAACGGCGTTGAGCAAAGCGATGGGATATTGTTTCGTCGAGTTTGTTTGAAAGGCCGCGTTTCTTCGCGCGCGAGCGTTCCATTTGCTCGTTTCTCAGCGGCTCGATGCTCGAACTTCCAGGCGGGAGAGGCCGCTTTTTCGCAAGCTTCCGCGTGGAAATTGAAATTGGGCTCCGCGAGATAAAGTGTCCGTAGCGTTGCGAGACACGCCTCCACTTAAGCAGTGACGAAATTGCACACAACCTATTATTATTTATGACTTTTTAGTACTTAATGCTTAAAATACGCGCGTACAAAGTACACACTATAATTTACCTAGATATCAAAACATTAAAAAAAAGTGACAGAAATTACAGCCAAGTCGTAGTATTAAAAACACGGTTCAGTAAAGCAGCATAATTTATTACAAAAAAAAAAAAAAAGAAATATCCAAAATGTCGTATTTACGGTCACACGTGACAGCTGTAATAGTTTCTATTACATTTCCCACATGTTGTAATTTCCCAGTGAATAATGGCGTTATTTTTCGCGCTACATTTCTCCGCGTGCAAAGTAACCGGAAAGGCTTGCGCTCGAGTTTGCTCGATTTTCTAGACAGTGTGTCGCGCGGTAAGATTAAATCGATAAAGAGGGTCGATACTCCGATCATAAATATAAGTATCTGTAATCAGTAGTCAACAGCGGAGTAACTCCGGATCGGTGATCGCGGCCGGTGCGTGCCACATGTCAATAACGAAATACTTACGTTCTCACGGTCGAGCGTTACATTTTTGTACGGGACAAAAATTCTTCCTGTCGCTATTAAAAACTGGATACTGTCGGAATTACATAGTTTGGAAATAGAAAAACACGCCGTAAAATACTCTGCATGAATTTACATTTCATTTTTACAATCGCAGGCGTAATAATAATACGCTGCCGGTGTTTGTGTATTTATCATCAAATATACATTTTCAGCTCGCCATCAAAGATGGTAACTCGCAGAGAAAGTTTTTCAGAATGCGAAATATACATAAGTAAGTTTTGCATTTTTCATCTCCGACGAAATAATTCACCGTTTTATATAAATCTTGCGCCGGAGCTAGTGAATATTTACCATAACGTAGTATTCTTTCATATCGCGATGTAATCATTGTTAGTTGACGTGTCCATTACATTTAATTGAAAACTTGAAAAACTGACGCACACGTGAACGGCCATCAGCGGAGATCGATGCCGATCGATATTTAAAGTGCACCGCCTCGCTTTGACAATATTATTATAAATAGTACTAAAAACGCATCATAAATTATTTACCGACTGATTACCGCGGTACTTTTATTGCGCGCAGCCGCGCCTGCATACGGTTACTCCACTTTCATTTCGCCTTTATGGCGAAACGCGAAAAAAGGGTATTGGAGGTTTATAAAAGGTACGAGATGCTATAATGGGACGCGTACTTCACTGGAACAAATATAGCCGATTGTTTATAGCCGCGTAGATATAAAAGCTAGCACAACTGCGAGTTGCATTTTTGAATTAATGTTATTTTTGTCGTATCCCGGTGACGGCGGAAAGTCCCATGAAATTCGCAAGCTCGCGCAACGTACCGTTAATTGTTTCGCGTTTTTATGACGCGTACGCGCTTCTATAATTAGAATAAAGAATCCGATACGTCATGGAAACGAACGCGTTTTGTCCCTTTAACAAAATGAGCCTTCGATCATCGGATGCGCGCTTGCAAAGAACAGCGTTGCGAATTCGCGAAACTATCGGG
>JABFPT010000865.1:0-11317 GCA_022817245.1 Nixonia krombeini | reverse complement strand
TTCGAAAAAAGATAAGTGAATATGTTTCGACTTTGTTCATCCAATGATTTTGATTTTGTTTTCCAAAAAGTGTTACTTTCAGGATATGAATTTGGACGGTTGCTTCTTTTATTGTAGTCGCACACGCTCGATATGAAACTTCGTAATAACAAAATTTAATTCTGTTATTTATTGACGTTTTCCGCAGATTGAAACGAAAGCATCGTATGACTGTATTTTATGAATGCATGATAGAATTATCGCTAGGTTGATATTAAATATCGCTAATTAGCACTATACTGGTCGCTAAATTTAGTATTACATTTTGCAGCGTTTTTTACTGCTTTCATTAACGGAAATATCTAAAAATAGCGATTTCCTTATTATACACAATTCTCATACTATTCATCGTACGTTCAATTTTATACCAAACATTTCTTGAGGATTATATATTCAGCGTATGAAGAAGAAAGAATAATTTGATAAAAGGTGTTTGACTGAAGACGAATATGGAGATAATTAATGTGAATGGTAACAATTAACGTCGAAATGCTGATATGCAGGTTCAATGAAAAAAGAATGAGATCAGATTCCTAAGACAGTGAGCCGTCAGTTTAATTAATTCTTATAACTAGCGACTACAAAAGTAATGCTTTTTGTAAATATTTGAATAACCATGTTAAAACTCTTTTTTAATGTTTCGTTTATTATCCATGTTGTGGATTGTATCACTGTACTTAACAGTATCTTCCCGGATCGAGTACTGAAAACAATGCAATAAAAAAGGAATAGAAATCAGCTACCGCAAATTACTTGTTTGTGGAGCACAATCAATTGCGACCTTTTGCGGCAGAAGACCAGTGGAATTGTCGCCGGTTGACGAAACCCGCTATGGTAGTTTGATAATACTTTCATCTCCAATATTTACGTTCAAAGATTTCAATAATACTTTAACGGATCTCATTCATCAAACGTCACATGTCTAAATATCCACGGAAACTCCAAGCACTTTTAAAAGAGATGAGAAATTCATGTTTATAGTCTTGATAATAATATTGTTCATTCCAGGTAGCGTCTGTCAAACAAAAGAAACGGAACAGTTATTACAGATATTAAAAAGCCTGAGTTGCCATATAATTAAAAGAGTTGGATGGAAATGAATCTTATAGTACTAATAAGACTGACGTTATTTCTATTACTTTTGATGTCCCATTTTGATATGTAAGAAAGAAAATTCATCTACTTCAAGTTCACGTACAAGTCATTAAATGTGAAAGCATCGACATCACGTCAGAATTTGCAATGTAATTACCATTGTGGAACGTATTTACCTTTCTGTTCATTTATAACTGTTTTACATTTAATTTTATGTTCGTATAAAATAAATATTTATTATTACAGCTGCGAATCGAAAGATATTTAAGGAATGAATTAATGTGATTTTGTGGAAACAAAGTGAGTATTTAATATAAACCAAAAAAGACACAGATATAAACTTTACATAACTTTTATTCAAAAGAAGATTAAAGCTTAGTTTGCTCAAGGAATTCTTGTGATTCTTTTTTTACGTTTGTATTTAATAGTGTATATTTAGGAAAATTGTATTTATGGTTTCGATGGATACATACATTTAAACTACGAATAAGTTAAATTCAACATAGTATCAGTTATGGGGTTGCTCATAGTCGTCAAGTCTCTACTCAAAAATTTACTTTAATTTTTTCCTGTACATATTTGCATAATATAACATCGCGGCGAAGTTATTACATGCCATTTCTCGCAGCGAAATATCCGTAATTATGTAATTTTCGATTTAGTTTTTTTTCAAAAATGTGATACGAAAATGAGCAGGACTAATTGTACTGTAAAATAATCCTATAGTTTGTTCAAAAAGAAATATTCGAGAATTCACCTATTGATACTATAAAATACGCGGAACGGGAAATCGCAAGTTGACAAAGCTCATGATTTGTTACTATAAAGCACTAACTGTTCGGCGTAGTTAAAAAGCTTTTACTCTTCTGACGATTCCGTGACTTAAAATATAACAAAATATTCTGAGAACTAATGATGTTTCCTGTCAAATCTCGTTCTACTTCAACTTTCCCTAATTTAATGTATTTATAAAGTAGCGATGTTTCGCGTGATTGACGAGAAAAGCACAAAAACTCATCACGAAGCGTTTAAACAGAAACGTTGGAACGAAATATCGTGCAAAATACTGTTAAAATTGTTATTACACCGGGTCCTATTGCGGTGTTATAAATCTCAACAACGGCAATTAGTGCAAGGAACATTGCGTGGTAAACCCCTGGTAACACACGACAAGATGTAAAGCAAGTGTAACACCGGTGCAAGTTTGTCGTGAGCGACGTTCCGTTTTGCAGGTGCAAATGTACATCAACGCGTCTCACAGCGGTCGCAACAACCAAAGCTCTATGTTGTCGTTAAGAATAATTGCACGCTTTTCCGTTCCCACAATCGGGCGTTATTCACGCGGTACAAAACCCCGGCAACAACTGCGTTCATTAAAAATGTCTGATTACAGCAAGCGCTCCGGACCGTTGTAGGAAAAGGGCTGTTCGCTCCACAATATCTGTGCATCAAGGAAATGAGCAGTTACATCTTTCTGAAAGCGACACTGAACATTTGTACGTGAAAGGGTTAAAAAAGCGCGACCGGTCTTCAGCACTTTGGTACCCGTTGCACCTCCCCCTCCCCGATGCTATATTCGCTTCTCTTTATCTACCCCCCCTCTGGCACCGCTTCACCCCTCTCTCTCTCTCTTTCGTCTTGCGTCTATTCGTCTTGTTCCGCTTTGCAAGCTTCATTGTGCTTTGGATAACGCAGGCGCAATATGGAGTCTCGCGCTCGCGTTCCGAAGCAGTAATTCGTGAGATGCGAAACAGAGTGGTTGCCAGCCAGCGACAAGAACTGGCGCGGAACTCTTCGAGGCCATGAAGGTACACAACTACCCCCGAAAGACTTCAGTAGAGATTTAATAAACATTCCCCAACCATCATCAATCCCACCCTATACGCACTGCATCATTCGACTAATATTTTCATCACCGCGCCGTTACATCAAAATTGTACACTTTACGCCGCGCTACATCAACATCCTCCGAAACACCTGGCGCGTCAACCACTTATACTTCGTTCGGGAAATACAGCTAATCCGTTGCAAACTGATCCTTTTCAAACGTAGAAAATCGCGCCTCGCCATGTGTTTGGCTGTAGTGTAAGCGACCGAGATTTATAAAAGCAGCGTAAGTAGCTGTGCGTCGTTTATGCGTGAACACAGTGCGCTGACATATACAACTACCTAGCGGTATATGTGAAACATTCGCGGTGATTACATGACAGTACAATGGCAGTAAAACCAGGTTCCGTTACAAAGGATGTTTTGTAACCGTGATAATTACATATTCAAATTGCTTTTCGAAGTCGTGATAATTACATTGGATTTATATCAGAGCACGTGACGAAATATTCCGGAGCCGGTGACTCGGTCACTTGGTGACCAACGACGCAGTAACACGAGGCGATGCTGTTTACGTGCGATATCGATTCGCGGTGAAAAGATCGCATGAAACGGCGTACTTCGGCGGGTCGATGCTGCGTCGAGATGTGTGTTTGCGGGTTTTTGTTGGTGAAGAGCGACAAGGACGCTTCCGTTGACCTAGGTTGAGATTTCGGTGTTCGGGTTTGCCACGTAAATGGCACCAGAGGGAATGAAATCTCGGTTGAAAAATGGCGCGTGACAGGTTGCGAAACGCGAACTGGATAAATGGAGAAGAATGTGTTATTTGTTGTTGGTATTAGGTTTTCTCTGGAGCGAACAGATACAGAATGTCTCAGTGCGTAGTAAAACGGCGCGCGGCGAACTTTTTTATTTCATGAACGTTCACCCTTAACGGCCAACGATTCTTCCGGCAGAATTAGGTCGGCGAAAGGTTACTGTCCCGCTTTTAGCGTACGAGGAGAAGAATAGCCTATAATCCGCTATAACATTCGCAGCAAACAACCGAAAATTGAAACTACCGTTGTCGATGACAATTATTTACGTTTCATTTTATGTTTCTATCACTGTTATACACGCAAAATTTGTTGTTTAGTAAAGTATTAAATATTATTTTTTATTCATTATATAGTACACTACCCATTTTATTCTTTACTAGTTGAAACATGTTATCAATTTGTTGGTAATCATTTCGTGAAGCATTACTTAGTTTCAAATAAAACTTTCTAAAAAGTGGTAGTAAAAATTAACGTTTCGTGATCATGTAACAAAAGTAGTACTTTATTTATCGGTACTTAATATTTGAAACGCAATAAATATTTTATTGATTTGCTTGTCGTTAAGCGTGATACCTACCCCCGTCGCCACGGCCATTAGATTCGCACGAAACTCAGTTACAAAGACGATTCGCTGAAAGTTTCATCGCAATTATGACTTAATGCGTTTTAATTTTCCGATAAGAATCTTGGCGAAGTGAATTTCGTCGACTTACGAATGTCGACCCAAATAATGTCGCGGAGTGCGGGGATATAAGATATAGTGATATACACAGCGGTAGCGTCATCCGTCGTTCCTGTGATTGAATTGTCGGCAAAAAGTGAAGAGGAGAAAAAGCGCAAAAAAACTTTGTCGCGGAGCATCGCGAATGATGTCATCGGTTGAAATGGTGTAGCGACAGTATTGTTCTCGTCGACCAAAGTCTATAGATTCACACGTTCTGGCACGCCAGACAGGGTTGGATGAAATGAAATTGGGGCGAGCCAATAAAAATGAGCGCCACAACATCTATTCAAGGTGCTCCGTGTCGCGCGTACTGTTCGCGTGTATCAAATTTTAAAGGGTCGAATGGGAAACACAATCCCATGGGACATTGCAAATCCCGGGGAAAAAGACCGGAATAAGCGACGATCATTCGCATGACTGTTTTCGTGACGCAACAAGAAAACAAGTGTCATCCGAAGAAACTATGTAATTTCAGAAAAAGAACCAGCAGGAAAACTGGCGTAATAATTCTAATCTCATCGTTTTGACTGTTTTACATGTTTTACTCGACGCGACATGCAGCAGTGACAAAACATTGTTTATTAGTAATGTAAAAAGTGCAGTTGTTAAAACGTATATTTTAACGTAAAAACCTCGATTATTGCCATGCCACTGATAATTATTCAACAGCAACTGTAACGACATCTGTCACTACTATAAAAACTCGCCTGTCATTGAAATGAATGACTTTTCGGAATTAACGTTGCCACTCGTACATTTTCGTTGTGATAATATTTGCAATCGCACTTACGTGGATTGAAATTCTGGTTATAGCGGATAAAACCGCAAACGTCATTTATTCCCCGTGCGCATTTTTCAACGGGGTGGAATAAAAGTATTGCATTTTTTGCACGAGGACTGAAAATACAGAAAATCAATAATTCACATTAGTTTACGAAGGAAATAAATTCATAACACGAACCATCGGACGAGAACGAAGATAATCTAGCTGATCAAATTTCTTCTTGAACAGCGTTGAGTGCAAGGAATTTTCATATTATTAGTTTATCAAACACAACCTCAATTGCTACCGTTTGTCTACCACGGATGCATTGTTGACTGTATCGCTGGAAAGAAATTTACCCCCGCAGGGTCACACACGCACGTAGCGCTCATAAAAAATGCACTCGCTTTGCAGAACAAACTACTAATAGTCACTGATAAAGCCGACGAAGTGCTTGTTATCGAAACGAATTATGCCTATTGTCTATGCATCGCAATATAGATCTTGTATTAATTAATTACGAAGGACATGTATAAGAACGCCGATAAATCATTTCTCTGCATATTTCCACGCATGAACGGTGGAAACGTGTCACTGGAACGGTAATGAAATATTTCTATTGTTATGGTTATTATCGTGTACATAATTCACCACTTTTCCGTTACCTTGTAACACATTGTCGTCTTTCCCAATCGGGCAATCGTAAACCAAAATCTCTAAATTTACAGCAATGTATTTTGGACAATAGCGTTAGATTCCATAATCAGAACTAGGATCGTTGTAGCACGCGTATATTTAGCAACCTGAGTTATAAAAGTATCATGCCAAACTTCACGGATGAACATTTAAAGCGTCTTCCGGCAAACACAAATGCGTGTGCAAGACTCATCTGAAAATTTAATCATGATTAACCATCATCTTGGACACTAGAATGTCTTAAGTCGGGCTGCAGTTATGCAGATCACGAACACGCTTTTATGGACGTTATTAAGGTACAAGGGAAGCAAATGAATATTAAAAAGTAATAGACCACGTAAAATCTCGACATGCAACGATATATTTTAATTCTGGCGAGCGTCGATTTCTTGTGAACGATCACCGTGCGAGGAGTGTTTCTGTCACGTTTTTCAAATGTTGTATCGATCCATTTTTATTTTTAGTAAGAATTACTTTCATTTGCTGAATACATTATTCATTCACGAATGCATCAAAGTTCGTTTGTGTAGTTGAGACGTAAAATTTACATTTCACTCAATATGTGGTATATTGTTTTTGTAGCTGACCAATTGCTATTCAATAATATTGTAATTAATATCCATAATTTCAATTTCATTGTTGTAATACAGTTTCATTTGTTTGGTAACAGAATATGTTGATAAATCATTAATTGAGTTTCATGATTATTATTAGTTCAATGAACAGTTCGAAATAGTAGTTTTTTGGTACAAATAAATATTTTCTTGCATTAAAGTTGTATATTAACATACTATTTTTCTCAAATAAAGACTTATTTTCTAATATTAAATTTCAAACTGCTAATATCGACATTTAATTTTTTAAGTTGGTTTAGAAATGTAAATTTAATCTCTCATAACTTAAATAATAATTAATTGATACATCATTTTTTACAATAATACTATAATTTATATAAAACGCAATTTTTCTCACTTTGCAATGAAGCGTTAAAAGTGAATTTTTTACATTAGCATGCATTCGAGAATGTGGATTATTTAAAATTACATGCAACACATGTTCTGTACGAAGTATGAAAATATAGAAAAACAGATTTCGGGAAAGTAGTAAGATATAAGGAAATTGCCGGAGAAAAAAGAAGGAATTGCTATAAAAAATCAAATTAGAAAGTGAGTGTAGATACAGGGACCATCGAATTCTCGACATTGCTTCACTGCGGAGTTAGAGCAAAGCGGGTAAATTGAATTGTCGTTTGGGGGGAAGAATGTTATGATGATCGTATACCTGCAAAAAGTCGAAAGTCGATAAACCGGACGTTTACCTCAAATAACGAGTCGGTTGGCATACCTTCGATCACAAACGACATCGTAGTAATTAGGAAGTAAGAAAGGTCGTGGACCGATATAGGGAAAGCTCTCGACTTCGCTATGTAGGTTGTATCGATTGTCGCGGATAGTGGTAGTAGATTAGACGACGGCGTATCTCATTTCTCCCTCGTCGTCTCCGGAGCTTACTTTAGCCGCACATTTTCGCAAGAAAGTGGCACGGCATAGACAGTGTCACCTCTACTCTTGACAAGATTCATTCAACAATTTCTTCCTCTAGGCGTGATCGTAAAATAAGTATTAGGTTGCAGTAATTCTGAAATGAGGTGCCACGGAAGATATTTTGAGATTCCAATAACCGATGTATCTTATTTCTAATTCCTTATCAAATGGTGCGAAATTAAATTAGACAGAGGCTTTGAAGAGAAACAGTGTCGATTACGCATTTCCACTCTCATCGAGCTTCTTTTTATCAAAGGACAAAAAAGCTATTTTCAAAATAAACGGTTCTTCAAATATTCATGGAATGCGGCAAAATATTACATGGACTTTCTCGAATTGATTTATTAATCGAAACTGCTCGAATAAAATCAATTCATCCTGGCTGCTCTCGAGTCATTAAATTTGACTTTATAATAAATGCAGGATCTATTTCACGCCTCTGCGGAGTTCTTTACGAGATGGTTTAACAGTTAGAAAGGGCGTAACTGAGTAAGCGTGCACTTTCCAGACGAATGGTATAAATTTTGCAAAGTTTATGCATCAAGTTATTCGGACGGTTATCGGTCTCTTTACGCAATGGCGAAACATAAATTTCCAGTGACTTTGTCACGCTGAAGCCGTATGTTTTTCATGGCGTTATGTTTTTCATACATCTATTCCAATAAATTCGTTCCCGCAAAAATGGAATTCATTAATAGAGACAGTGGTATCACTCGTCGAAGTAAAGGACAAGTTCTTGAACCGAGCTAAGCGAGCGGTGTTTCACCGATGAATTATTTTACCAGGAAAAAGGGTAACATTAAATGGAAACAAGATTACCGAAGCAGAATCTTGGAAATGTGTATAGCATCGATCAGTGCGTAATTGAAGCAATGAGCCGCAAAAGTGGAGAACTTTCGAGGACCGCGGAGACGGAACGTTCGACGGAGCGAAACGATTTTTCGAAACAATGTAATTCATAGTTGTGACGTAAAGCAGATTAATTAATGAAACGCAACTTGCCTGAATGCTTTGACTATTCGTGCGGTCGACTCACACACGGTTGGACAAAGATTATTTTGCATTATGATTTTACATATTACTCGCGGCTTCACAAATAGGAACAACATTGTATAGAAAATGTATACGGCACATTAGCTGGTTTTCCGCCTTCTCAATATTGAATGCGATTATAACCTACATTGCGTTAATCAATTTAATCGCTATTTTTTTCTCAATACAGAAATATTAAACATCGTTTAACATTTTTCCAGTAAACGTACTTAATGCGTGCAACATAAATACCTCAGGTAGTTAATAACCAAGGCTATTTGTTTGTGTGTGTTGAAATGGCAAAATTTCGTTTCGTTTAACTTTCACTCGCGAAATAACTTCTCAAGATTTTAATCAAACGGAAATGGATCGTTAAAACCATAAAAGTACTTCGAAATCTGGGTAATACAATTTTCTTAATTACCAACACGCTATCCGCTTTGTAATGCATTCCTCCGAATTCGTGCTATCTACTCGAAGGACACGAATATATTACGCGCGTGCGGAACGAGAAATTTTGATCGAACAACCAGGACAAGATAGGTACGCTAGTTTGCGCTTCTTCGTAAAACCCCAGAAAAATCTCTGGGATTAAAAAAAAACGACTTCGTAAGTGGCACGATGCAAAATTTTATCGAAATGCGATTTGCGAATCTTCGGCGAGTGAAAAATTTCGTAACGCGGAAAATAGGAGGGGTAAGAACGTGACATGATCAGGTCGATTCCATCGTGAACTTTTTCGAAGGATCACGTTTCGTTTACTTCAAGCTTATCCTCGATCAGATTTGGAGGATCTTCGGAACTACCACCGGAAAATTGAATGTACGTACGTATCCGCCGACTGAAGCAATTACTACGCCAGGCAACTTGTTCAGCCGACTCAACTACATAAGGGGAATCGACACGTGTCAAATCAACGAAGATATTCAAATATTTTTTTTCTTCCTCGGGCAACTTTTGAATAATCGTCTGATATTCGAGTCCGAATCCTCCACAGATAAAGACGACACGAGAGCAGGAAGTTAAACCAGCTGTTTATCTTTATTCGAAGTTAATATTTCCGAGCGATGGAGCGCGATTATACAGCTTTTCTGTCGCGCTTTCCATTACACCTTTTATAATGTCAGTGGCGATGAGGCTCGTAAAGTTCACGAATAGGAAACATAAAATAATGATTAAAGCGCGAGTGACATTGTCGCGAAGGCTGACGCATGACCTCACTGTTGAATAAGAGTAATTCACACTGCGCGATCAGCTTGTTGGAAAAAATAAACAAGATAGATTTTCACGTTACTCGCTTTCACAACTTTTTGTAGCGTTGCGAGTAAATCGCCCTTTTCCTTTATTCCTCAAAAGCGGGACGAGTCGCGAATGTAACAAGGAAAAGCGTACTTCAATTAAAATGTAAATGCGTTCGAAACTGTCCATTCTGAGCGAATTCCCGTGCAATTGCAATTACGACAATTTAGTACCACGAATTATAAAATCGATTTCGTCTATCGCCTGTTGGAATCAGTTGTATTCAAATTTGCGAATTTCGGGGAAAATAAGAAAAAGTGTTTCGCATTTGTCGGGCATTAAGCTCACTTGTAATTGATCGTTTAGCAACATGCACGATGCGGTGTTAACAAAATACACAGTGCAAGTTAACGCTTTCGTGTCTCATGCAATGTCAAGTTGCTTGTACGAGCAATGGAAATAAATACCGCCATACTTTATTTTAATATAGTATGTCCGGCTTCTCTTGGGACACATAATTCAACAATTAATTCTACCCTGTTGCACATTTTTTAGTAAAACATCGCAAACTATAGATGCGTATTTCAACGCGATCAAACAAATTTATTATTGCTTCAGTTCAGTATTTATGTCCATAAAAAACGAAAATGAATCTTCCTTATTTACTACATAACATTATTTTTAATCTTTTAGTTTTCCTTTACAATTTATTTAAAAGAGTTCGAGCACCAATTTATGTAGAGTGGAAGACGATACTAACTTTACTCCAGTGCTCTTCGCAAAGAAATGAATCTTAGAAATAAAGCAAAATGTGTAAATAACCAAATAATCAACATACCTTACTTCATATGTTCTCTTCATCTGTTAAGCTATAAAAATCGCTAAACAAAAAATACGCGAAATAACTGACAGACCCCTGCGAAGTTAGTACGATTTTTGAAAATCAAAGAATTAAATAGTTGAGTAATTTTGCAATAGTTTTCGAGTTCCCAATACCCTTTATAAAAAGTGTCATATTAATTTCACGTACAGGGAACAGTCGACTTTGACATTTCGAAATAAGGAAGAATTGTGAAGTGGAAACTTTGACACTTGATTGACCACCCTCCATAACCCTATCAATTTTCTTTTCTTTCACGAATATCTCTGCTTCTAATGGTTGGAGGAACCAACATGGGGGTGATTCTTGATGCCCGTCGCGAGATCTATCCATCGGTGTATAACACAAAGCTGAATTCCGAAGTTGATTTTTCGAAAAAAATTGAAGGGGCAGATCGCGGCCCGACACCACATAATTTATCCCTTTTTTTTCGAATATCTCTTCTCCTAATTGTCGGAGGGGTCAATATGTGTAGTGATTCTTGATGTGCGTCGCGAGATCTATCGATTGGTGTATAACTCAAAGCTGTACGCCAAAGTTGATTTTTCGAAAAAAATTGAAGGGGTACCCCTTTGGAAATTTGCGGAAAAATTTTGGGAAAATTTTTCTTCAGTTTTTCACATTATCTGACGCGCGCTGCGACGGAGAGTCCGAATATGT
>JABFPT010000863.1:0-21823 GCA_022817245.1 Nixonia krombeini | reverse complement strand
TCGTATTGTTGCAATGTTACGATATATATAGAATATATATAGCGTATATATAGTATGTACAGTCGAGGTACACGCAACTACGAGCTGGAATTGTCTATAAGTTAGTTGTCTATTAAGTGGGAAAAGCATACTTGGCAAGGTTAATTATTAAATTATTAATAAAACCGATTAAATTCGTTATATCAATTCGCTCAACACATTTCTCTTTCAATGCCATCGTGCAAGTTTCTCGCGTCTGCAAAAACGCTCGATCGTAATCGACGAAACTTTCGGAGGCATAATGACAATCCCGCAGCGCTCTCGTTTTCAACCGGCCGCGCGAGTCGCGGCGGAAGTCGCATTTTTCCGCAGGGGCACGCGTATTGAATTCGCCGCAAGAGAAATCGTTGAATAATAGGCGAAAAATATGGCCGGTATAAAAGGCGATCTTGATCGGGCACGGTGCATCCGCTCGTTGGTTTGATTTACGAACGGCGATCGACTTCGCGTTTAACGTTATTACGAGCCGTTGCACCTACGTATTACCGACATTGAACAATGAGAGTCGGGGAACTTTCCTCGTTTCGTCCGGCTCACTTCTCTGGCCATCTTCTTTTTTCTCATTCGATATACTTCATTTACCGTTGACGCGATCACTCTTCGTTGGATAAATAGCGTCGTTATTACAAACATCATTAATGTGATGTATGGCCGGGCACAGGCGACCGTCGTGTAACGAATGTACAAAGTCGATGGCCAAATCCGGCCGGCGTAAAAGGGGGTCGCTTAAAATGTAGTTCGCGTCGAAAGTATTAATTATTGTTTATATTCGGAACGGCAACTCGTGTGTAACGTATTGTAGTAGATTGTGTTTAATTTCAATGTCGCGGTATACGTGAAGACGATGAAAGCAAAAGTTTTCGTTTTGTTTCTGGAGCGATGCTGAAATGTAAAGTTATCGAGATTCGCGTCAGGCGAGGAGGGGTTGATAGCGGAAAGTGAGCGAGGAGGGGCAAAGGATCGGGAGGGGAGGGGTAGGGGACGAGTATTCCGAAATTGAGGAGAAATTGTTGACTCGTGTGCAAAGCGGCCTTAAAACCGTCCTTGCTCGGGTTATGAATGGACCGCCCCACCACCGTCGCGTCGAGCGGTCACGTGGCGCGCGTGACGTCACGCGGGCAGGCGCGGCCGAGCGGCGGCGGCCTCGCCTCTCGCGCCGCTCGTACGCGCGCGAATGACACATGCACGCGCTAACCTGTCACGTCCCACGAAAAACCGAGCACGTGATCATCCTCGCGCAGGAAGCTGCTGCCTACGCCCCGGGCACGAGGAGACGTGGGTGGATTATTCCCGAGAACGGCCGGGCGGCGGCTCCCGTTACGACCGAAGTCACTCCGCCGCTTCGAATACCAGTCACGGCGAGCGGTCGCTATTCGGGCCGTGAGCGATCGCCGCTTTTGACAGCTTCATGAAACTTTCATACGTCCACTATCAATTGCCGCTTCGTTAATTAACGATCGTGGCGCGATCGCGCTCACATGGCGAATAGCCGGCGCGGAAATTAATCGACGCAACGTCGGACGCGAAATACGATGTAATCGCACGTAACTATTAATTACGGGAAAAGCGGCGAGGAAAAGGAGTTCGGGGGAAGGAGCGAAAAAGTATCTCTCGCCGGTTCGGAAACGAACTCCGCCGCCGGCTGTCTTCCACGCCTACGTCTCGCGCATACGCGTGTGAGTTACGTGCGTAAATTCTCCTTGAAGCGGCTCTTATCTCCTCGTCGCGTACTCGCCGGAAGGAAGTCGATAAGATCGGAAACGTGCGTATGGAGACCACGACTATTGGCACTTTCAGGCACCGACGTTCCCTGAATCTCCATAAAACGGCCTGCTTATGTCTCCCGTAAATGAGACATCCTCCGACATGCTCAAATGACTTGACTCGCCCGGAGAATCGAGTCGGGCTGATGCGACGAAATTTCCTCTTTTTCCATGTTTTTAAACGTACCTGAAATGTGTCATTCGGTTATCCTTCTTTATTTCCAGAAGTATCGAAAACAAAGAAAAAGAATTTCTTTCCTCAATTCTAACAATGAGATAAAGTGGTTTTAAAGGAAACTCGGTTTTTGCATCCTTCTCTTTCCAACGTCCACTTTCGCACAAATTAAGAGAGAGAGAGAGAGAGAGAGAGCTTTGCGCCTGGTATCAGCGGTTATCCTAATAATTGTACAAATATTGCAAAGTCACTGACGCGTATCAATTAATTATTCCATTTTTCTAGAGGAGCAATTAAAACGTAATTTATATTTCCTGTTTTCGCTCCGGATCGCGTATCAATTAACACTTTTCAGGTTCCAGCGTGTTGGCGATTCCAGCATTATTATTGACTTGATCATTATTAATCATGGCGAATGGTTTAATTAACGCGCGTGTTTTCGCTTACCGGCTCGCAAAGATAAACCTCGACAACGGAGCAACGATCAGTTTCGCGACGGTTTTCATTTCGAGTGGATGAATGAAATGAACTGAATCGGTTGATTAAAATACCACGCATTTCATTATCGCTACGTACAATTCATTAATTACTCCTGCTTAGTCAACGACAACTTAATTACGGCATTCCGTAATTAACATTTTTTTCCCGCTGCACTTCGCACAGTATTTTATTGTTAGCCGAGTATATTGTTACTCCGCTTTAATGAAATACTGTTGATACGGTACATTTGAAGTGGATTTCAAAGGTCGCCGCTGCTTTCGCACGCAGAACGTTCGTTCGTGGCGGTACGTAACGTTTCATCCGGGCGGCGTAATGACCAATACAATGACGATGGGCCGGCGAGCGGTGATAGCCGGCGTATCTTAATTAATACATCTTCAATCGTAACAATTCCAGCGCACGCGATGATTGCAACATGTCTGGCTGGGATGCGGTTGCGCGCGGCCGTAATTACCGCCGCGACTTAAATAACTCCTAATTGAAGATCGCTATGAAAGGCCGTGCGCGACGTGGCGGTCGCGCAAAAATCGCGCGTCTGCCCCTGCAGCGAGATTGGCAAACGGCGCGAGACTTTTCGTTCCGCTGCGCGAGGAACGACTGCTCGCGACACGCACGCTCGCGCGCGAGCATAACTCGCCAACAGCCGCCATTCAAACGTCCATTGATGGCGAGAGAATGAGAGAAGCGGGACGGCTAATGAGCCACCACGGCGGGAGAGAGAGAAAGGAAACGTTAATGGGAGTACGCGTGAGTGGGGGTGAGACGGGAGTAACGGGCCGAATGCGAGTGGGAGAGAGACGGCACGATAGGGAGTAAATACGTGCGCGAGGAAGAGAGAAGGAACGATGTGGCGGAAGGTGGGTGGGAGAGAGAAAGCGACAATGGGTAGATGGGTGTTTAAGAGAGACGGAGAGACTGTGGCGAGAAGAGTGGGAGAGAGAGGAAAAGGAGCGTAGACAACGCCACGCCATGCCAATCACGGCAATACGAGCGCGCTCGTAAAACGCACCGCTAATTTCCGGCCGCTGCCTGTCTCCCGCTTTCATCTCTTCCTCTTTTCACTACGCGTGTCCGCCATTCGCCAGCTCTCTCTTCATCTCAATCAACTCTCTCGGCCGCTTCACCCCGCGCATCTCTCTTTGCCGAGCGCTAAAAAAATTGACTTTCGCATGTGCATACACACGACTCACCATTTTTTGCAGCGCTTTTTCATTTTGTAGTCATCGATATTGACATTCCTTAATCAGTTTAATAAACGCTTGGAAAATTAGTTTCGTTTAAGGTTTTATTGCATATATTTAGTACGTTTGTAATTAGTTTGGCATTTCCTTTCCTTTTTGGATTGAACTTCTCGTACACCAGTGTGGGTGAAATGACGTTGTATCTCGTGGGATGAACCTTCTCTTTTGGTTGAGTGTTTTTGAGAGACAAGTCGATATCTCTATTCCCAGTTCCAGAAATATTGTTAAAACGAGCTTGAACTCTGGCAAATTCAAGCATTGACGTCATATCGACGGAAAATCTTTGTTTACCCGTCAAACACGTTCAACGCTCCGATCAGAATTTCGAGGCAGATTGTCAGATACAATCGTGTTCGATAAAGCCTGATTTTAATACCGTCGTCGTAAATATTCGTAACGATGCTTCGATAAGAGACGCGTATCGCAATGACGGGCGATTTACCGTGAAAAGTAATTCTTTCTTGATTCAGGCCGGCGTAATTTCGCGGCCGGTCATCCCATTTATGCAAAGGCCCATTATGCGAAAAAAGGCGCGGGGAAAACGCGAAAGTTTATCGGCCATCGCCGATTCAGCATCATCCATTCATGCAGCGGGATAATTAATATTTATGAAGGCAGAGATGTCCTCATAAATATTCACGACTGCAGAAACCACTTTAGACGATTTCCTCTTTTTTCTCTTCTTTTTTATTTTTCTGTTCGCGAATCTCAAAAAATGCTCGCAGTAGTAATCGGATACTCGTATGATTTTCATTCACCGGGATTGTTCCGCTCCCCCCACCCTTCCCCTCGATATTCATCAAATCATCCGGCACCGGTGTATCGATCAAGAAATCTCCGCGGAACAGATTTTAAACCGACGGATTCGTGCCACTGTAATTTAATTCGCTCCAATACGCTTTAATCACGCGCGCTGTAATTCGACACTCGACCGGTTTAACGACAGATATCCTATTTATAAATCGCGTATTAATAATTCGCTCTTTCCCCCCACGAGGAAATCTGACGGTTGTTCTATTCGATTGTACGCGATTGCGCTTGATTCGGCGCGACCGTGTTCAATTGTACTAATTGGGGAATAGGTTTCGATAAATCGTAATCGCGGATCAGGAAGGATTTGTCAGATCATTGATCAAGGTCGATAGAGATGAGATTGATCGCGAAGAGGCACGGGTTGTAAAATGCGGGATAAATAAATCTGGTGTAGTTCAGGCATCCTCGGTCATGCCTGGCCCTGGTTTTCGGGCCGGATACCAAAAAAGGTCGTTCAAGGCTCTCGCGGGCGTGCGTGCGTGTGGGTACTACTACGCCATGAGCAGTCGCCCACGTGGAAGCCCATTCAAATATTTCCACGCACTTCGCGTCCGTTCTTTCCTCGTAGCGTATGCCACCGCCGGCGTGGTCGAGTGTACGGTACATATACACACGCGGCTCTTGCCGTCCTCCGCCGTGCGTCGGCTCCGGCAAACACGGTCGTGTTTGCCTTACCGTGGGACGACGAAGAATTTCGCGTGGGCCCGTCCTGGGCACCGTCCCTTCGCTCGCGGCCGCTTCCACCACAGGCGCTGTTCCTCGCCGCAACAAAAATATCCCTCGCTCGCAAGATCGATTTTTACCTGCAATTTCCGTGGAAATGTCGACGATCCGATTTTAACACCTTAATGACCCTTAAAGGGCTAAAACCGGATCGTAGCTTTTGCAACGTCCAGTAGACTCTCCCGCCAAGCCTCGCGCACTCTTGGCAAGCCCACGAGAGCCCAGCCCATCCATGGGCGAGCCAGGCAACCGCTGTGGAAACGAACGATTCGCGTCTGAATGCGTGTGCGATTTCATTCGCGCGAAGCGCTTAAGATTAAGGTGCTCTCACAATGGCTGGCTCTGTACCACGCTTCATCGACCCATCCGAAGATTCTAACATTATCGACCCCGCCCTGGTTGTCATTAACGACGAAGTAGTTTACTTGTCCTTAACTCGACTCGTCGATTTGACTTCTACGTATCGATCTCGTAATTAGAAACGCTTTCTTACGCTTAATTATTGCTTTATCGGCTTTATCGAGTCAACTGATTCCACGCTCGTGGAGTTCGACGAACGAGCGATGGACGGATTGCGGTAATGCCGGGCATACGTGTTACTAAAATTACCGGCTTTCACCTTTGCTCCCATCACCTTCAATTACTCCAGTTTCATCGACAGTCCATATTTGTCACCTCTGTCGTATCGCGTTAATGAATAATTACGGGTAAAGTTACGGGAATAGCGAATACGGCTATTCGTAGCCCCTGTTTATTGATGTAAAAATACAAAAAATCACGTCGGTTATTCTTCAGACTGAAATATCGTGAAATCGGTAAAAAAAAAAACTAAATTAAAAAGTATAATTACAATGTTTTTTTATGGTCACTTTCTGATGTCGCTCATCGAGTAAATAAAGCCGTCATGTTGCATTAGAAGGAAATTTCATATCGCAGCTCTCTCTCTCTCTCTCTCTCTCTACTTCTCATGGCCCCGCTCGATTCATCGGAGCGATCGTCGTCGTGTTATCGATCACCAAGTCACTCGTGCTCTCGGCGTGTCCTATCGCTCGGAGAAAAGTATGCGTGAGTTGTCCGGTTCATTCACTGGAAAATGGCTAGGGTCGCCGAAGAGCGTCGCCTCCACAGGAGCATAGGGTAGACGGGAGGGAACGTGAGGTGGAAGAGGGGAGGGGGTTCGCCTACACTTTCGCCGGGCGCGTGGGAGGCGAAAATTTGCCGTGTCGTGTAGCGAATTTAAACGACGAAATGGAGATGAAACGAGGGAATTCGATAAACACAAACTTGTACGCGCTTATGAATAAAGCGCGCGTCGTTTGTCTCGCACTTTTTTTTTCCTGGGAACGTTCCCGCGACGTTCCGCCGTGAAAAAGTAACCGGAGAGAAAAGTTGTTCGCGCTTGTTAACTCGTCGACTTTGTAGCGTGGCTGCACGCGGAAGTTGGTACGTGAGAGATGTTTTTGCCGGTAAAACGTAGGCCGTACAGAGGGACTGTGAAACGAGCTTAACGCGATCGGTAAATCCGCTCGCGTATCCGCGTTGCCGGACGTAACGGTCGTCAAACGTCGACGAGTAACGTTGCCGGTAAAGTGGTTAAACGGAATCCGTGAGCCGCGTCGAGCGAAGGCGATCACCGTTTTTGGCATTAGTGCATTGGACACCCGCTGACGCGAGTACCCGAATCGTGGCAAGCCGCGAGTCCGAGCTATAAACCGTACAATCGAACGGTAGACCCGAATCGGGTATGCTCGTATTCGCGTACGTGTAAGCACAATGCATTTCGTTCGCAGGCATTCGTCGTTAAGTAAACTTGTGTTGTTATGAAACGAACGACGTAGGAGGAAAAGAGGGAAACGGCTTCTCCATTTCCGCTCATTTATATATTTTAACGGGCGTTCCTTTGTAAGCGGAGATTAGCGAGTACCCGAAATAGAGAATGAAATGGCGAAGCCCCGTGCGAGCTTCCGGTGCAACCGAAATGCGAGAAAACAGCCGGCCATTCGGCTTTTCATTTCCGGCTCTCGGCGAGCATATTCTCAGGTATAAGGTACCTGCCCTCCCCTTCCTCCCGCGCGTCCACCTGTCCGCCCGCCTATCTACCTAGCCACCGTACAGTGCATACACTCCGAGCCGAGCCACTGGCTTTGCTAGTCTTTTCCGCTCTGTTTCTTTCCTGCCACGCTAGCTCTCCTCGCTCTAAGACGGATGTAACGCCAGTCAACCGGAAGCGATCTACCGGAACTCTCAAATGCCACGGGATCGTATCCAGCCTTGACTTCTTTTACCAAGCTTCTTTTTCTTCTCTCTTCACCAAAACGAATGGCGAGAAAGCAATTTTAATCGTCGACCACTCCCCTTCGATCGTTTATTTCTCTACAAACGAGAAATGTGTATTTTGTTAAAGAATAACGCGAATGTGAGAAGAAGAAGGAAAAATGTGTTCACGAATCGATTTTTCCCTTGCCGCAGTCACTATTCGCAAAAATCGAGAGATGAAAATAAACCTCATCGAGGAAACTTAAGACAAGAGTAATTTAATTAAAGGAGTAAATTAAATCTTTATTAATTTTCCATATTTCCGTTACAATCGATACATCGCGCGGACAAAATGCGCTTTAATATTTATTGTCATGTAATAACGGTGCATTCTCCTTGATTGGCAAGCGACGGTTAAAAAGAGACGATAATAAACAATCTAATCCTTTTTCATTAACTTTAATCATTTTTATTACTTTTCCATGTTGGCTGTCAATCATGAAAACGGATACGCGTCTAAACGCGCAACTTTTACAGCCATAAAGTCGCAACTGCGAAACGAATGGATAAACGCACGTGATATTAATAAATGTCCCATTTATATTATCGTATTTATTGTTCGTGAAACGCGGCAGGATATATGACTGCATTAGTCAAATATTTCATTCTTTAACGGCGACGAGTGACGCATTGTTAAATCACTCGCGTGTAATGTTGCACTTCGTACAATTTTTGTGAATAGCTCTTTGTCCACGTGCTTACGTGCAATGTGTCAATAATCAGACACCTCGAATATTCACTCCGTTCCACATAACACGACTCGACCTCTCTCGTAAATGGATTTCGTGTATCGCAGTGGAACAAAATGTGACAATGCTTTTATGGCGTTCGAATAACCTAACCTCGTATATCACACCAGTCATCAATTTCGTTGCACAGCGAATATTACATTTCCAGCAAGATATAAATACAATTAGTAAATGAACATCGTACACTTGAAGTTAGGTGTACCAAATTACCCGCATTTAGCGCAGTATACTGTTACTGGCATTTTTTTTTATGACGAAAATTGTTCCGTACGTTGCACTATTTGACGGCTGAGCGGTGATTGCTACCCGAACCGAATTACCCGCACCTGATTCTATTTACCCTCATCTAAGTGAATTTGTTACCGATGCCACTCGCGAGTAACGCAGTATAAAATATGGGGAAAGGCGAACGAAAATAAACCGGGTCCGAGGAGGGAAAAAAGTAGCGCGACAGCGAAGAATTTGCCGAGCTGTTTCCGGTCGCGAGACACTTCTTTCTTTCTCCCCGTTTGCATTCACGAGGCAGAAAAATACTGCCGATCTCTCGAATTCCAGGCTAACGTCAACGCTCACTTCCCACGGTTCGTGCGCCCGTGGCCGGGCGGTTCCTCGGAAATGGAAGCATTTAAAACATCGCTGAATCGATGGCAAGAGCTGGCAAAACACATTCGTCAACAACCGTGAGCGAAAATACGAGAGCGAGCCTCCTTCGATTCTCGCGCGTTCGATCGTCCAGTTTCACGGAAACGCTTCTCGCAGGAATTTCCAGCGTTTCGTTTATTCCGCGTGTGTTTCGTTCTCGGAAAAGCGGCCGGCCTCCGACGCTACATTGAATAAACAGCTTTAATTATGCTTTCATTAATACACCGAAGAAGCGACGTTTATTAAATACTGCGTAATTGATATTCATAATACACCGCCTGAGCCTCGAACACGAAATTTATAATGCGTTTATTCTCGGTAACAGAGATTACACAACCAGTGAATAATTTAACAATACTTTTGATTAATGGCGCGTTATTGTTGTGAGTAACGTTTCATTAATAAAGATGTCATATTTAATATTGCGTCATGTTTTTCTTACATCGCGGAGATAAATCGTTTCGCGAATTCATCTATGTTTTCCGTTGATAAACATACGATGGAATTCGTTCGCCGAGCGAATCACGAATAAGCTTGTGTTGGGTTAGTAGTGAAGAAGCGATTAATTGATATACACTAACGAGCTACCGGAGTTCAACACCCGGCCATGTCTCCAGACCTTATTATTCAGGGGAACAAATATCAGTCAAGTTATCAAAATCAATCATCATCGTCGTCGATAAACGACGAACGAAATGTATTCTATTTCCGATAAAAACGTTGTCGCTTTTCAAAACGTCCGTATGAAAATTCCGACGAAGCATTGTTATGAATGATAGCGAGGAAACGGTTCTCAAACGAGCAAAATCGTAGGCCGATCGTCCAATATGGCGCGGTTCGTGTCGCGCGGACGGACGAAAAAGTCGAGCAGCCATTTATCCGTCGTGTAATTAAACGGGAGCTCGTTAATTGGTATGCCAGGGCGCCACGGCTGTACGAGGAATGCAAGCCAGGCGTCCATGGAAAGAACAATGGCATTGATAATTAACGATTCTCGCCGAGCGTTTTCCTGTCCTCGTCCCGTTTACGGGGGGAGGATTGGAATACTAGCGAACCAGGACACACGCGGTGCTATCCTTCTTAGAACCGACGAAACGCATGCCCCGATTGGCAATCCTGCGCGTCGCTTTCCACGCTCGTTCCGCTCCCGCGGTCGCGATCAACTGTGCCGTCGCTTTATTAATTGCCTCAGGCCGAGTCAAATTGACGCGATTTATGGTCGAGCGTTGTCTTCTTGCGCGCCTCGATCCTGAGCGGGAGCAGCAGGGACACCGCGCTGCTTCTTGCGCCGGGAGCAGGAAAAGATGGCTCGCTTCCTCGCATTGTCCTTAGCAAGCCAGCGGTTCGGGAACACGGGAACGGATGCCGAGCTGTACGCTCCATCGGTCGTCGGGCAACGATGCTTTTTCACCGGCGTAAAAAGAGAACGATTTCATTCACGTCACCGTGACGGTTTGGCGCGGATACGGGTTATTCGGATCTGCTGATAGCAACAACTGTCTAGCCGTTCAATCTTGCAACGAATGCGGACAGCGTCGTTGACAAAAACAAGTACGTTACTGCAAACGCGGGTAATTCGGTTCGAATAATTCACCGGGTGCAAAAATTTACGTAGAATTAAATATTTGCTTTGACATTTGAACAAACGTAACTCGTTTATGCCGGTGGGGGTAAATCGAATCAGGTGCGGGTAATGTGGTTCGGGTGAAAAAATGTATCCGATCGTGGAATGTCAACTGATACTGAACACAGAGCGTCTGTTACCGATAAAAAATGTATATTGTAATAAGTGCGGGTAATGTGGTTCATGTAGCGATATTTCATCGAACGTAAAATTTTCCACTGTACGGAACGACGACACTGGTCAGTGAAAGCAATGCGTTGTCGAAGGTGCGGGTAAAGCGAATCGGATGCGGGTAATGCGGTTCGCTTAGCCTCACGTCCACCGAGTTGTCAGAAACGTTTTATTGCGACCGGGACGGCGGATCTGAACTGGCGAGAGACAATAGGCCATTTCATTTCCCGTAAATCACGGTGGAATGAGGAAAATGCACAGGGCCATTCGTTACGGGCCTATTACTACGCTGACGTTACGCGCAACCAGTCACGGGACAATTGCAAAATTGGGTTTCAGATTCCGACGCCTGTCGCGGCGGAATACGTTATCGCGCGATTTGCAATCGGTTGCACGGCCGCGTCGATATTCGCGACTCTGCATACCCCATTACGGAGATCGCGGCGACCGATTTGAAGTTCGTGAATGCGCGTGATCGACATGTCGAGGAGTAGAGTGTCTATCGAAATACGCACGAGCGTGCGCGCGCGCTCTTACCCTTTCAATGAACAGCCGGCGGCGATCGAGGAACAATCGGTGTCAACGCGCGAAAACTAGTCATTGTTAACGACGAAGATGGAGGACACGCGTCGCGAACGAACGCGGACAATGATGGTCGCGCAATCAGCCGCAATTGATTCATCGTTGCGAGAAGCCACGCTTTTCATTTCTTACGCATCGCACTTATCCTTGCGTCTGGACAAAGATCGATCGAATTGTCGGTGCAACCGGTTTCCAACGTCGTAATACCGAGCCGACGGTTGAAATGGCATCGATTCATGAAAAAAAAAACTAATTACAAAGCAATCGCGGTAATTGGCAGAAGTGGAATTCGAATACGGTAAAGGCAATTTGTATCGATCAATGAGAACGTTGTTTGCGGACGAGGAGTCCGCTTGACCCGAGCGGATCAGGCGGATCGTCCGACGACGTCCAGGCTTTGCGATCCCGCTGAAATTGACGAAATCACAGTGACGCGAAAGTGTCCACCGGTTTCGCCGGCTTGCCATCCGCCGCGGACAATGAAATAATTCGAGGCAATGGAAGATCGGAATGCGAAGCCTCCTTCGCGTCGCTCCGTTCCGTACGATCGCCCGCGCGACTACGAGCGTGGGAAGTTCCTCCTCCCCGCCGGCTCGACGGGAAGGCTTCATCGTCGAACCCGCGAATTACATACTTTTTCGTTAATTGCTAAATTGCCCGGATCATTATCCAGTTGAGAGTCTCCGGTTCCGGATCCGACGCGGACGTTGCCCGGATCGTTCGCGGTACCGACCCACACGGGAACGCCGGATGGTCGGAGGAACCAGATTCCGGAGGAAAAGGGCTGTTGGCGAGATTGCCGCGGTTGTTACAGGCCAGAAACAGTCATTACATTCCTTACGCTTAGCCGATTACGATGACTCGAATGCCGACTTAAACTTTACAAGAGACGCGCAACTCGCCATGAGAAAGCCTGGCTTCCTAACCACGCGTATTAAATGTAACGCTCCGTGCGCTGAAGAAAGATTTGTTTCGAGCGTTTACGTCGGGCGCTGCGCGCACGGACGAGCGGCCGCGGCGTCTTTCCCGCCGCGAGTTTTTCCCATCGCGCGTATTTCCTCGGGACTCCCCACCGTTCCGCAGCCACCACTCCTTATACGAATCGTCTTATCAGATTCATGCCACTTCCTTTATGTCCTGCGGATATCGCGAAACGGGCAACAACGTTGCCGCAACGGCCGCTCGAAGCGGCTGTTTTAATGAAGAGAAACACGCATGGTCGAGGGTATTTAAGATTCTCCAACGCCGGCTTTTATTCGTTTTCTTCGCTGTAATTGTTCCTTGCATCGATCTGTAAACTGCGTTTTGCGTATACGTTCCTTTTTTTTTTGGTTTTTTTTTTTTTCGTTACTTGATCAGCAATTGTCCGGCTCGTGAGAAAACTGGGGGAGGATATATTAAAGCTGGGGGAGCATGGCGAGACGGAAGAGCGGGGGCAGGATGTGAGTTTAGCATAAACTGGCGTTTCCTTCTGAAGGAAACGGCGCAATTACCGCGAGGAGTTAAGAGGATCTGCGCTTTGGCTGCGTTACGTACTTTCCTCTCTTTAGCAAATCTGCCTTTCCGGTCTTAAAGCACGGAAGCGCCTCTTCCTCCCGTTTTCCACATCCTTCCGACGTCTCTCGTTGCAACGCTGCGGGCAGATAAGCTTCGAGCGAACGGAACTAAAACAGCAAACCAATTCCAGGCGACACTAAAACTCGTCAGCACACATTTCCAGTTTTTGCAACAAATAAGCACGTACTTTAGCACACGTTTCAATTAATTCCCGATTTCCTATGGTGTATACTATGCATTACCGTGTGTATGGTAATACACAATGACAGGTACTTTAACACGCGTTTTGCAAAGAATCGTGAATAAATGTAGGGGAAAAAAAACGTTGCTTTCACCCGCACAATAGTTTGTCGTCGCAACACGTCGGTTTATCGTCCGTGGTGCGCACACACGCGAAAGCGCGCTGGAAAGGAAACTATGGAAGATTCTTTTCGCGAAACCTGATCTAGATGTTCTGCATTTGTCGCAGCTTTCGAGATCTCGGGGGAGTTTTTTTTCCGCTTCTAAAAAGGCAAAGCGTAATATTCCACCTTTTTGCCTCTTGTTATTGGAAGCACGTTTTCTTCCCAACGACTTTTCGTACCTCTCGCATCAGAATGCTCGTGCACCTGCGCGCACGTATCTGGCGACTCGGGTAGCCACACACGGCTCCCTTTACACAGCCAATTAATCTCTCGCGGCTTTTTTACCCCGAAATGGGCGTCTCGAATCAGCATCCGGCCTGGTCCTCCGGCTTTATTCATCTCTGCTGCTCTCGCCTCTCTCCTTTCTAAGCCACATGTCTATTTTCGCCTTGTTCGCCTTTTTCTCTCATTCCCCCGTCCCTTCGCGCGCCTTGTCTCCCTTCGCGATGGACGTGCAATTTTTTATCCATCTCGCGGCAGGTTCATTCATCGACGAGCACAACGAATCACCTCGTATATTTATTTAACGAATCGCCTTGCTTCTTTACGCACCGTATCGGGAAGTAACTTAATCGAGTCTGATTAAACTGATATTCCGTTTTTGTTTAATTCCGAATACATTAAATACAACGCGTGGAAACGTTACGGGCATCGATTGCACATGTGCAGAGAAAAACGCAGGAGGAGAGGAAAAGTGATGGAAATTCTTTTTGCATACTACGGACGTTCGTATGTTATCGTAGTTGACGGTGCAAGATTTACGGCAACGCGTCGAACGTCGTTTACCGCACACGTCGTAAATTGAGCAACACCCCGTTCCCTGAGTCGAGGAATTGGGTAAAAAATTAGTCTAAGCAGTCGAGCCGGTAATAACACATAATGGCGGGCGGAGAAAATGATTCGGTAAAATCGCTTGGCCGTGCATCGGTCTTTGCATGCGACGTTTACCGCGATGAATTTTTGGGATACGATCGCGATGCCTATTCGCGAGCCCTTTCGCAACCTTTCGGCGGGTTGCGGCGCGTAGGCGTCGCGACACACTTGCCTGCTTAATAAATTCCGCTCGTTTTACTCGGAAAGCGCGACCTCTCCTCGAATGACGAATGGACATTACGACTCGTGGCCGTAAATAAAGCGAGGGCGCGCGTCGTGGTTTACGAAAAGGTTGGACGTCAGCGGAGGTCAATTATCGTTATCTTATTCGTGAAAAAATGACGTACTTTTGGTTTTATCCGGATGCCGCCCCCCGGACGGGATTTTCCACTCGGCGATTTTCCGCTTCGATCGCTTCCGTCGAAAAACTTTCTCAGGTCCGTGTTCGCCAACGACGTTCCACGGGCGCCCACGGCAGCGCCCGCGTCGTCGTGCAATTTCCGGACGCGAGCCTCCCGAAAGGTCGCCGAGTTGGAAATGCCGCGCGAGTTCGCGTTTCATCGGCGGCAACGAAAGGCGACTCTCTCGCATTACCGGTCGATATTGAATTAGCGAGGGCCACCGCGCCCTCGATTGTCCCGTCGGGAACGGTTTTGCGCAATCTGCCTCGGACGGCGACAGACGTATCATTATCTTTTTACCGGCAACGAGGGCGCCGCCATCGGACGTTTATTATTATAAACGGACCGCAATTTATCCAATTCCAACCCCGAAACGTCTGAGGCGAGGGCTTCTCTCTCCCTCTCTCTCTTCGCGTACCGCATCATTGTCCGGAAGTAGTTGAAATTGGTCCCGGCTATATTTGCCGGAGAACGACCACCCTGCGGACGCTCCCCCTCCCCTTATCATTAATCAAACACCACGGTGGATACAGTTCACACCGACGGCCGTTTTTCGCTTAACCGTCGCGGGCTAACCTAACCTTACATCAGTGATCATCTCCGAAAAATCGTGATAATGTAGTCCTTGACGGGTACAACCTCACCTTTCTCGTCAAACCAATGGCACGCTGATGGATATTTAAATCGTAACCCAAACAAGACATACCTGACACAAAATAAGTTTACTAATGGCTAACGAGTCGCGACACCGCCATTTTCGATAAACTTTTGATCGTAACCGGAAGTGGTGCTTTTTCGCCGAGCAATCTCGCTGCAGTCACGCGTTTCTTTCTCGTTTTTGTCCCGTAGCTGCCCCCCCCCCCTCACCCCCTTTCTCAGCCCATTATGTGTTCTCATTAACCTCGCTTCTCCCACCGCCGGTTTCTCGTAATATCGAAACCTCTGCTGTCCCCGCAGCCCCCTCCCTTGCCCACCACCGCCGCTTTTGATACAGTATGTACCAGGTTGAAAATTAGCTCGTAAATATCGGCCCATTACCCAGGCCACGTAGGGGGGCGAGCGGGCGGCAGTGAGCGCAATTATCGTTACAGCCGAGCCGAGGACTCTCGGGCTGGACCGTTTACCGGTGTATTCGTACGTTTTAAATACCGCGGTATACTTTAATGGGCGATTATTGCCTCGAACTCTCATCCCTGTCGCGGATAAAACAGTGGTGCCACGACGCTAATACGCCGGACTCTCGCCGCAGGACTTTCAGCGTCCTTATCCGGCTGTACGCGTTATACCGCAATTACCGGGCAGGCTGTGGAAATAAACACGGGTGAAATGAGCGCGCGCGCGCGCATTTGCTCACATTTCGCAGGAGTCGTGACTAATTGTTATCGAAGCCAGCCGACGGTTTTTGAGATGTATCACGGTTTCGTTAAACGTGTCGCGGATGTACGAGAACAAGGTAAAAGCATTGCCGAAGAAGCGTACGGATTTTTGTGGCGCTTGTACAAAAATAAGTAAACCGAGTGTCACACCGTTCACCGTCTTTGACAGGCGATATTTACAGGTTCATTTGTACAAACGTACCATAATTTCCACAATGTCTAGGTTTTTCCTCGTCGCACCGACGATCTCTGGTGATCCGTACGACGAGAGTGACGCGAGGATTGCCTGGATAACGAGCACGGTTTCGCAAGGCGAGATCGATTCTTTGTCTACAATCGCGAAATGCAAATGCGAAACTCGGTGGCATAGCGGTGAAAATCGTAATCGTCCTTAGGTTAGGTTCTGGAAAAGTACGCGTCTTATTACAATTACCGTATTGTAAAGGTCACAAGCGCTCGTTACTTTTACCGCGGGTGTCGTAAATTCAGCGACTCGGGTCTTATCCCTCCAACTCTTTTTCTTTTTTTTTAATGAACTAATTAGCGAATAGCTCGCGTAGCTGCGTGATGCTACAACGCGGTACTTAATTCCTCCTATCTCACTTTTTTACACGGGGTATTATATGACTCCATTATACCTATCCAGATCTCAGATAGCGTTAATTAAAGCAACGACGTCGAGACGTTGAAGCGGCGGTAGCACCTGACGCGTATGGATATCTGCGCCACGTGACATTTAAAAGACGCTTTCACTCGAACAATTTCACGTGGGCAAACGCTCGCGTGCGCGACCGGCCCGACTCTCGCTCGAAATATACGCAAGCGGACGCGTACGCGCGTAAACAATGCATATATGCGCATTGCGCATAATTGACGCGTCCGTCTTTTGTACACACGAGTCCCAAATTGCGGTAAATCGTTAACGCTTTTAATGGCCCGTGACGCCACATTGCCGACGTTTCTGTGGCGACCGTTAACGCTCGCAGACGCCGCACTGGCGTCGGATATTCCGCATTATCGATTTTATCTTTTTTTTCCCACATGGTCATAGGTTCCTTAAATAGCTGTTGCCATTTCTCAAGGAAGGAAGAAAAATGATCGTTGGCGAAACCCGTTCGGCATTTTTCCCTCGATCACAGAAACCTATCAAACTGTTATTTTATTTTCTTGTGATATTTTTTGTATAATTATTTGTATACTTTGGGGAGACGTGTATATATTTATTTATATATATATATAAACAATAAAAAGACTTTTTACACTAAGCTCGTGATGCGAGTAAGGGAACTTAAAAGATTGTCGCGATTCTGAAAAAATTGAATATTTTCAGGAGTTATATCCATCCAATGGATGCTTTACAAAAATAAGTGTATTTTTGTGTGCGAATGTATGGTCGGATGACCAGCGATCAAAGTCGGTCCTCCTCTCGCTACTCGCCGAACCCGCTTCACGGTCCGCCGCCGCGTTCATTCAGCTCTTCGTTCCAAGTTGGCATGAACGAAGGAGCGAGCGGCCTCCGGCGAGCGTACACACCGACACATCGACGAACCATGTGACCATACCGCGACCCATTTCTTTGCATTGTCATCGCCCGCCTACCTCGGCCCAGGAAACTTCGCCCCTGGAATACGTTTCACTTGCTTCTGGCGCCAGTTCGAGCCGATTGTCCAGGCATTCCTTTCCCGGCAACGAGTCAGCCCTCGCATTTTACCTCGCCCCGACCCTTTTTTAACGAATGACTAGTCTTCTCCTCTAAACAAGGCCCATTTGTACTCTCTTCTTTTATATCCTCTTCCCTGCATTTCCGTGTATACACCTTTACGTTCGTCATACACTCATCCACACACGTCGCGTCAAGAAGTAAAAGAAATCAATTTGATATTTCTTTGTTGTATTTGTCATATCAGATTCTTTGTCGAAATAAAAAGAAATTAAGGTTATTGGTCTCAGTGTGGTGGAATTAATGTTTGCGCTTATTGTATCTCCTTTTTTAACAACGCTACGTTATTTCTGCCCCCGGCGACTGTAATAAACTGAAACTTGATAAAAAGCTGGTAATTATGAACTTTTTTCCTGCTCGTTATTACCCGAGCGTTCCGCAGTTTCGCTTATTATGTTCAACTGCCCACGTGTGAATCGCGCTACTCGGTTCTCACGGATTCGGTAATTTGAAACCGGACATCCGAATTACCCAAAATTACTCCGAATGATCCGACCTCGGATCCGGGTAATTTTAGATTGTTTTTAGCAGGCCTCTTTAATGCGTTTAATCTGTACCAGCCGACGTGTACGTGCTCGCGCGTCAGTTTGTGCAAGTATTTCATGTTAAAAAAAAAAAAGAAAGAAACTTGTTTAGTATGACAGAACATTTCGTCAACGGGAATAAAAGCTCATTTGTCAGATGCAAAATACGTTTGATTGGACTGTGAAGGCTTAAATTACCTAAGGAATAGTTTTTTAAATGTACTTCTTGAATTTACATGGATTGCAAAAATGAATAATGAAAGGTATTTTCGTAACTAGACCTCAAGACAGTGTCACATTTTGTGAATGTGCTTTTTTGTTCTTGAAATTGTCAACGTTCAAAATTTCTGTTTAACATTTCGAATTGTCAATAATTACCATACTTAAGGTGGTATGAAATTTATTGGAAGGAAATCCTATAGGAAAGGTTAGGTTAGAGAATTAATTACGTCTTAATTTGTAACATTTATAACACATTTTACAGCGGAAAAACATTACGATAATTATATTAACTGTTCAGCTTCGTTTTCATTTGACACGGTCCATAGTATTTATATCCCTGGTGCGAATGAAGGAATATTTTAGCTTTTACAGAGCAGCGACTGCGGAACACTCGTTGACCATTTTTTGTCAATAATGAAGTAATGCGATTACCGATACCATCTCCACGCCATATCAAAAGAGATCGGTCCGAGGTCGCGAGGGATCACGAATGCGGGATGACGAGTCCGATCGTGAAAGGATTATTTCCAGATTGTACCTCGGGACTCGTCCATTATCGTTCCAAAATCTACCCATAAATTGACATACCGTCGACACATCGCTGCCAGATCCGTCGTATACATTGACTTGTTCACCCATTGACCTTTCCTGAAAAGCCACAAAATCCGATACTCCTGTAAAGATACGTAAAACAATGGATCGTTTTTGCACGTAAGCCATGAATGGTCGAGTGAAAAAAAACAGTAGTTAAGCACACATTTCACATCTTGTATATTCCTTAGTGTGGAAATTGAGATCGCGTCGACGTTGATTACGAGCGACCCAGCCGCGATCGACCTCCCGTCCGAGAGCGTACCTTTTCCAGCAAACGTCAAAAGAGTCTATTTTCACGCCGTTACTTCATTTGTATTTTAAATCGTCCTGTCATTTACAAACGATCCAGCGACGTCACCCTGCAAAAAGTGGCGAGCAGAAGTCGAACGTAATGGCAAGTCCGCTCTCCTCCCGCTTGTTCCCTGCAGCGCGGAATTTTAAACGCTCGTGATTCAGGCCTTTATCGTCAATTCGCAGTATTTTATACATCATTCATTTTTTGCACGGTGTGACGCGCTAGTGCGAAGAAGCGAGTCGAGAAGGCGATTCGTGGTCTTTGGTTATATAAATTGACACGTATTTCGATAATTGGTTTTTGCTCGTGATACAGTTTCACATCTTTCTCCCCACTTTTCCTCTACACCCCTCTCCCCTCCGTTTGGAAAGAGACGTGGATATCCGTAGAAATGTGCACGATTGTTTTGATGGATAAATATGTTTATATTTATAGGCAATATATATATATATATATAGATGTTGCCTACAAATCATGAGGCGTAGACGTAGAAGAGAAAAGAGGTAAAAAGTGCGAAGAAGAAAAAAAGCGCACGATTGTTCCAAGATTCGCAGATCCCGTCGGTATTTTTCACCGGCGAGATGCCTTCGATCGAGCGAGCGAGCAAGAGCAATGAGAGGAGGCAGAGACGGCCTTAGGTGCTTTCGGGGGTCGGAAGAGTTATGTGGCGGTTTCGAGGGCAGCCGAGGAATGCAGGGTCGCAGTCGTGGGTCAGGCATTGTCGTTTAGCGTTGCTAAACTCGAGTTTAATGCACGCCCGACTCTTCCATCCTCGTCCGTGTCAACCCTCGGTCACTCCTCGCGTCCTTCTCTATCCTCGACCTTCCATTCACTTCTCTTCGTCTCCTTTTTTTCCTTCTCTCTCCTTCGGCATTAAATCCGCTCTTCGGGCGCGTGCGTCTCGCCTTTTGGAACACTTTTGAAGTCGCTCTGCCACGCCGAGGGTAGTCGCTTCCAGGAAGCGCGTATTTTCGCCACCGAAAATACGCGCGAGACCCGTCGGGACACTCTCGTGGACAACCGGATTTTGCGCCGACCAACGGCCGCGTTTACCTCTGCCGGAGAGATTGGCGAACGTCTTCCTGCCAAAACGATTGCTGGTGTGGATGACTTTGCGAAAAACGTTGGCGAGAGACGCGCGAAGTCTTACGTGTCTGATTTTGAATACTTTCTCTTTACGACGATCGGCGAGCAGCTCAGGTTTATTTTTTTTCTAGTTAGTGAATTTTCAACTAACATTGCCGCTTTACAAGAATTCGACACGTTTTTTTACCGATTTTGATGCGGCGACTTGAAATGAAAACATCTTTGGACGCACCGTTTAAATTCACCGACAATTGTAAGCAAAAAGGAAAAAATTTGAAAAGACGCAAATCAGTCGAAGATGTTCCAATGATCGGCAGCAGTGACTCTTTCTCTCTCTCTCTCTCTTTCTTTCGCTCCCCCCCCTGACTTTACCGAGGAATGCGCGATTGATCAACGTTTGGCGCGCTGCAGGAAGCGCAAGGCGATGGCACAACTTGTCGGATTTCGAGTGCTTTGCACACCGAGCACGTAATCGGTAAGAGACGGACGAGAGATGTTGCGGTGCGTCCTTCTCGGATGTAGCCGGGAGAAAGAGAAAGACGTAGCAATATTTGAAACATCTCATCGATTACGTGTCTCGCGTATCAAACCCCTTTATTTACACGGCGAGTACTTCTTCGCCGGTCAGTGCCGAGGAAAAGCCGACATACCTTCGTTACGCAACGCGTTCCCGTTGAAAAATCGCAGTACTTTCCCGATGCATTGTAACCGTCCTGTAACAACAGAGGACAAGACTTTAAACCGTAGACGGAGAAACAGCGAAAGTCCCTTTCTACGGTTTCCCCCGAAATTCGGGTACTGGAACTGCGGAAGGTTTCGGCTGCAACGTTAAAGGTGAAAAGCGCGAAGACCGTAAATACGGGAAAGAGCGTTAGGTCCGGTAATAGAATCGGCGAATGTGCGAATAAGCGGCTCTTAATTGGTAGGAAGAGCGAACGATCGCGTTTCAGTAGCCGGGCCGGCTGGCCAAACAGCCGTAATGACTAATTGCGCTGTGGCAGGGCGTGCCTGACCTCTCGCGACTTCTGCGGGCTTGTTTATAGATGCGTGTATTTCCACGCATCTCTCGTGGTCAGGAACGGCGCGCGCGCGCGCGCGAGAGTAATGCGTCACCGGCTATTTTCGACCAGGTCCAACTTCATTTCGCTTCTCCCGATGCCGCGGGTAATCGAGTGTTGTGTCCGGATACCGCGCAAAGCGGGCTCGATTCGCCCCGAGTGATCGCTGGTTTGGGTCCTGGAATTCGGGTCCGTTCGATTCGAATCTGAAAAATGACGGGGAATTTTTAGGAAAAGCGCGACCGCCCAGTGAAAATCGGCGGGATCGGTTTGCGGCTGGTTTGAGATCGGTTTGAGATCCGGCTGGTTCGCGGCTGCTTCGAGGAGCATGAATGGCGAATTATGCAAATGACGAATGCCGTCAAGGATGGAAC
>JABFPT010000860.1:11744-33201 GCA_022817245.1 Nixonia krombeini | reverse complement strand
AGTACGGTCCGACGATGCAAATTGCGTTGGGACGTCGGTCGCGGTTCTTGTTTATCAATAAAGTTAACTCCGGCATGGACACTTCTCCGACTGGCGGTATGTGGCTGGGAAGGCAGGGACATAGCGGTGCGGGCAAAAAGCGCAAGAAGTACGGGTAACGAGACTGTTGACAATCCCGTGTAAGATTCACGGAACCGCGTAATTGCTTCATAGCCGGCGCAGTCCACTGTCCAGGCCTTAAATCCCCTCTGTCTCAGGAGGGCACGCATGCGAATAACCAAGCGCGACAATGTAATCCGGTTATACGGTCGATCCGTCGCGTACGTACACGATCAGCGTCGCGTACCTACGCGAGAAAAGTGTAATTGGACTTTATCACCTCGCTACAGCGCCGCTAATTCGCTTTGAGAGCGGACTCGGCCGAGCCCGGCGACCTTGATCGGAAAGTCCCAAGGCTAAAGCCGCACTGTGTCGTTCATCGTCTTTCTTTGCCGCCTCCGGCCACACGACCGATGGAAAGGCGTCCGAGACCCTGGACGAGGTCGCGCCGACAACGGAAAGGTCTCGGAACTTGGCTCTTCGCCTCGTCTTCGCGACTCGACGCCCCGACTCTTGCCCGATTCGTGCCTCGCGAGCGACCCGCTGCTGATGAAGTCATCAGGGATCGAGTCGCGTTCAACGAGCCGTAACCTATGCACATTTGAGGAAATTACATATCGCGAGCGCGCACCGCTGCTAAACTTGCCGTAATTACCTCACTTGAAGCCAACGGTCCGTGTGTACAATTATCGTCGAATCGACGTGATAAAAGGTCGCAGTCGAGATTATTGATGGCGTGGTTAAACGTAGGGAAAACTTCGCATCCGATTTCTGGTAGAAGATTTCTTTCCGGCACTATGGAAACGGATTATAGGAGGGGGAGGGGGGATATGCGTTATAAAAATGGTGTGGAACTTTTTCATCCGTTTTATGGCGCATCAGCATCCGATTGTATGAAACTGCCCAATGATAATACGCGCGGCACATAATTTTGCACCTGCTAAGGGATGCCAGAATTGTACGCGTAAAATGTCAGGGAGTGAGAAGTTTGTCGTAAACTCGCTTCGAGACGACGATTTGCCGCTAACGGGCGTCTTTCATCTCCAGTTGCAGCGGCACACGCGGGAGGGTGGAATGTCACCTATTAACATTTCCCGTAAAACCACCGCCGCCACTGCGCGTGAGAAGCGGCTGAGCGGTATAAGAAGGGGGAGGGGGGTGAAGCGGTGGGGGATATGGTGAAGCACGGCGGTCGGAGAGAGGAGACTGTACGAGAAATCCAATCCCCTTCCATGGGGTTATTATGGTGATAATTTACTGCTCCTCTTCAGAGAGCAGTGGCGGACCATGTCGACGGTTTATGCATAGTGGCGGAATGCCGCGGACCATTCCATGGGAAAGTAGTTGCCGCTCCTTTGTATTTAGATACGAGCCGAATCGTGATTCGCTCGGCGGTAATCAACGGAATCGCTTATTGTTCTTGTGGACGCTATTCCGGTGACACGATCCTTGGCTTTACCACTTGTCGAAGGAGCGCCAACCTCTGGCAACGCTCTTATGCCTTTACCCAACTGGCACGATGAATAAGCACAGCGATGTTCATTGATAAAAAGAGAAAAGAACAATTGTTTGGACAAGAATTGACTGAGAGAGAAGATTACCGTGAACTTGTCAATCAGGGGACACACTCATTTATTTTCTCGCATCAGGATCGAAAATCATGTGGGTGACACGTTCCGCAGGTGCAGTGGATGGAAATCGAAAGTGAAGCGCCGCGTTTGCGGAGTCATCGCGGTGCGATCTCTGGATGAAAAGCGCGCGGTTGGTACGTGGAGGAGGCACGAAAGATGGCGGAATGATTCGAAAGTGCGCAGGCATGTGGCAAAGGACGCGGCGAGTGTCCCTCGCGCGAGCGGCGTCGTCGTTCCTGAACGGGCGCGGGGCCGCGGCTCGTCAACGATCGATTTCCCTCAAAGTGACGCGGCGGTGGATCAGGCCGGCGAGACCGTGTATGCCGGCGGTGCTCGAAAAGACACGAGAAAGCCCGCGGCTGCGAATGCACCTTGTAAGGCTGAGGCGAAGGATAGCGGCGAGTGCAAGTGGGACAGCACGCGGCACCGTATTGGGTGGCATGGAGGACGTGCTCTCGGACGGCTCGTCGATCAAGCATGCAAAGGTCACCACTCTGACCTTACCCCAATTTTGCAGACACGACTCGCGCTTGGGAAACCAGCGGCGAAGGAAATGAGCTGTGACCAGACCTGCGATACGAGATATCTTCTCAATGTAAACCCGATAGGAAATCAATTTCCTGTCAGTCGAGATATACACGCTGGGATGTAACCTGCGCTCGGGGAGAAAGTGAGCGTTCTTTCGCGCTGGAGATCATCGGTCACGTGCGCTACGAAACACCGCCGACTGCTGCTCGATTCGTGTCTTACAAATTGTGTGTCACACCAAGGTTAAATTATTAATGCGCAGAAAGGTTTCTCTTTGTTTGGGTAATTGCGGTACCGTTCGCGGCGACACGCTGATCCGCGCGACGACTTTTTGATTAAACGCCGTCCGTGCAGCAGACCGCGTTAGTCACCGCGTATATTTAACTAGCTCGTGGCAAAAGGACACCGGCGATTCACCGATTTCCCGAGGATTAACGTCATCGTTACGGGAGATCGTTAGACGCTGCAGTTCGGTCGGTAGGATACAAAGTATCTGGAAATCTGTGGAATTTGCAAAAAGAAACGGAACTGTCGGCGAACGTGACGACTTGTGCAACGATTACCTTCATACTTTGCAATTATCACCGGATATCGTCAGGGTAATCGAGTATCGTGGATTCCAACGAACGGGATACACCTTGGCGTTGGAAAAAAACTGGAACAGTCGTCTCAACGTTACCGCATTAATGGAAAAAGGTCATTAGGTAGATGCATTCGAGAGGAGATAATGTTGAATTGATCTGAACGAGTCGAGGTGTGGACGGGGAATTGAATCGAAATTGTTCGGCGAATTGATAAGTGACGTGCTTTCGAAGACGCAGCGATGCATCTTGAAGTTCTCAATATCGCGAAGTACGCGAGCGATAAAAAACCTGCGCGCCCGTTATTACCCCGATAATCGAATAACGATTTCGCCTGTCGCCGACAAGTAAAGCGATTTTACCAATCTAGCCGATTTCTCTTGCCACTCAACATTAGCGTTATCAATCCCCGGTAAAGGTATGTTCAGATTGCTGCGAATGACGTTGAAAATGGCAGGAAAAAGGCGATCGTCGTTTATTCGCATGCGAGGTGCGTCGTGTCAGTTTTTTCGCCGGGGAATCTGCATACGAGGGAAATGTGGAGGTTACGCAACACCTCGTACAAGCGTGAACGGCGCGATCCATGTCGTACGAAACGCATGGTTTATGGGCGAGTTTCACCGCGACGGATGTTCCCGGCGTACGACTCGCCGCGAGCGTGGAGCATCGGCTTGTATTTCGGATAGGAACAACCTTCATGAATATCGCGAAATGGCCGCGAACAGCGCGTTGAAAATTTCACCGGGGTGGGCGGGTGTGAAGGGAGGGTGGGATGGGGGAGAAGGATGCTCCTTACCCGCGTGCGAATGGAAGAGTCGGCGTGCCGAGGCCTCCCTGCCATTCGTTATTGCGATTGCTGAATATTCAGTTTAGCAAGCTCATTAGAAAGACGATAATGAAGCGGCGCGGCGACGTCGGGCGAGATGTACGGCGATGAATAAATGCATTAGGTTCGGTATGAGAGTTCGATTAAACATTTCGCTCTAATCCCCCGCGGAAATAAGAGGTCGCCGGGCGGCGTGACACGGCGTGTGATACTCGGATGCGTGTAAACTAGGCGGTGTGTGTCCGGCTTCCCATAATTAACAAGCCCTATAATCGGATTACCGGGGATTCATTCGCGGCGCGTGATAGTGCCGCGCATCGATCTTCCTTATCTCGTCTGGGAAAAGGGCAGATAGATATATGCGCAGTCCGGTAATAGTACGCCTCGCTATCTGCTGCTTCGGTGCGCGCCTCTTTTTCTCTTTCTACCGGATTCCCTCTGCCATCTAGGGAGGCGGTGAGTTTACACGGGCGGTGGCTGGAGGGTCGGGGGGAAGGGTTCGCGGAGGGGGAAGGAAAGGCGAGCCATCCCCGCGGACTGGCTCTCCAACTTTGTTATCCTTAGATATCGCGCGCGTTCCTCGCGTGCTTGAAAAATGATCAATAATTTCAGTGATTTATCGCGGGAACATTATTTCTCGCACGGGCGTTTCTCATTCGTCGCCGGGCCGGAAACGGCGGCTGTATTGAAAATCGATTACCGCGCGTCATTCTCGCACGGTTTCGATGCGCATCCCCGTCCCAATCCCCTCCGCGAATCTGCCTCCCAGAGGAAAAGGCGATTTTCGAAGATAAGATATCGCATCGGTGCAGTGGCGGTATTTGTCGGCCTCTCGTAAAGGCGGCTTCACACGGATAAGGCCCGCAGGTACGCGAGAGGCCCAGGCGCGCACGATGGCGGACAGATGCGTGACACGCCTCGGCCCTTCGTCGTCGGCGGCAACCTCTTCGAGATTATGCAACGGCGCGGCTGCGTCTGGCCATATGGTGGCGGCACCTTTACATCTTGCCGGTTATTGGCGCAAGTGCGCCTCGAGCGGAGGCATACGTATTTATCTATCCACGCACGCAGCGCGTCGCGACGCGGGCTCCGGCATTACTTATCGCCTTGCCGCTTTTCCCCGACGCTCCGACGGATGTTGTTTATCGACTGGCTCCCTCTCCTCTCCCCCTCCGCCGTCTCCTCGCGCTCGGCGTTAATCTCATTCCCGTGCGCGCCGAGGGAAAATGTTTTGATCAATTTATCCCCGGCTTCGGGACCCTCGTTAACGCAATTACACTTTCAGCCTACCAGTCGCGGCTCGAAATTGTGGCACTATCGATCAAGCCGCGGCGAGTCTGCGGAGAGTCTTCCAACGCGGTCGGCGGATTACAGAGGAGCAGGCTCTCTTTGTCTTTCTCTTTGCTCGCGTTTCTTCCCCCCCCCCTCCTTTTTTCATACGTGAAAAAGTCCCTGACGGGCGAGCCGTGCCTCGATCCGCTCGTTACGGGCAATTTACACCCGCAGATATATCTCGGCATGAAAATTGGCCATGTTTGTGAAAAGAAGTGGTACCATATCCGGAGCATTAGCTCGTTCGTGTTATACGCGAGCGGTTGCATGACGGGTTGCGTGATATCATCGTCTTCCTGCACGGTACACCGCGCGCAAACCGCCACCCTCCGCGGTGCGCCCCGCGCGCTTATCGCCGGACAATTTCGCCGGCACTTAAAACGTCATCCCGCAGGTCTCTGCCTTTTCATCAGCTGCTAATCTACCTCACCCCGCGATCTACTTTGCCTTCCTTTTCTTACCGCACGCGAGCCATTCCGAACGGCCGCTTTCCCGATTACGCGTACGATTTCGAGGAAATATATTGTTCCGCCGGACATAAGTCATTCGCCGGTCGCCGCGGTTACACTTCCCCGCCACGCGGCCGGCAATGATGGTTTTTCGAACGGGGAGAGCCGAGAGTCTGGGACGGTGGGAATGCGTCGAGCGGGTATTTAATCGAACAGCGGCTTCGCGAGTGGAGATGGAGATAACGAAAATTATAATAAATCGAGTGGGAGAGCGCGAGTGGAAGCGGATGGTAATGGCCGCGATTATAGGCGATCCATTCCGAGAAGAGAGACTCGCTTGTTCCGCGATACGTACCGACGTTTCTTTCCGCGCGGATTTGGCGAACCGTCGGTCGAACTGGGGAGATCGTTGACGCGGTATGGAAGGCATGCGATGAATTCTCATTTTTGCATTTGTCACCGCGCGTGTCTTGTTTCCTAGTTAAAATTCGAAACCGTTTTCCAATTTACCGCAGTAGATACGAGAGGAATGCGGTCGGGCGGGTAGATCGAAATCGCTCTGGTGAGACGCGGATCATACTGAAAATAATACGCGACGTGGAAAAAGAGCGTACGTTCGATACTCGGCGAGAGCGAACCGCAGGAATCGCGATTCGATTGGGCAATCGTTAATGAAGAAAGTAACGAGAACGGCGAGCGTACGAGTATCGGCGGTGTCCATTCGAGTGTTCTCACGATGCGAGAAACGAATAAAAGCGTCAATGCTTTATCCCCGTCATTCGGTAAATTAGACGCGACGGAGAAGCGGAAGCCAGCGCCGGTTAATCGAGTTGCCGTGTACCATCCCCCTTCCAAGGGACGCCCGGTGTTAGTCGTACGCATGACAGAGAGCGTTTTAGCGCACGTTAATCTCGCGTGATCTCTCGACGCCGAGTCGTAAAGCCATAAAAGTCCGCGGCGAATGGAACCATGCCTCCCAGATTGCGAACTCTGAAGGCCGCGGCATAAAACTCGGGCAAAGTACGCTGTCTTCTTTTGACGTACCTCCGACTCCCGCCGCTACTCGCCTTCCCGTTGAAATCCGTAGATTTTAACACCGCGGCAGGAAAAAAGTTTTATGCTCCCGCTTTTCTACGACCGATTGCTCACGCGCGACCGCTCCGCTGGACGAGATACGCGCGGAAGACGCGCCGTAGACTCTGGTTACGCGGTTATCGTCCATGGCCCGAGATCGCGGCGGAAACGACAGATGTCAATTTTTTCTTTTTCGTTTACATCGTCATCCTAAATGACACTTGTCCGATATTAATTTGAGATTTTAGTCGTTTCTAACGTAATGTCTGGCGTTTTTAGATTGCTTCGAATAAACCGTAACTTTGTTCTTAATTACAGATGTTGACGAAACGATACGCGCACACTTAAATATAAATTGGGAATTTCGGAAGAGAAATAGTTTTAAGGAAAGTGTGTCTTAATTCGCACTTTACTTCGCGAGGTGATTTTCGATTTTACGGTGATTCGAGTTTTCCCAGGCGTACACCTCGACCTAAAGTTCTCACCCGGGGTCGAAACGAGCGCATGGCGCATGGGAAAATCGGCGCATATTTTCGGCGCAGTGAACTTTTCTGTTCGCGGCAGAGGAATCTTTATGTTCTCATTATTTTGAAACGGTTGAGAAACTTGATACACACAGTATATATCTCGCGATAGCGATCTCTAAACGATTCCTTGTCTCGCGGACTTTACAGTGCGATTATATCGACTTTGCATTCACAATGGCCATTTCTCTAATCTCCCATTTATGTCGATGTTACATCGAGACCCAGTGACTCGCTGATTAACGCAGCGATGCCTATCGGCCGGCTTTTTACGAGTTTCACGGAACGTGAAAAATCGCATAGCGCGCTGATGGCAGTGCGTTGCGAAATTGCGCTAATCCTCGTACCGCGTTCTACGCTCTGAGCTTTCCTTCAATTTCTTATCACACGGCCGACTATCGCTTCTTCGGGACGGTTTTCGATAACACTCGGCGCTCATTTGCCAGCGATCCAACCCGAGCCTCGGTTACCGGCCGCGCGCACTTTGTTCAATGAAATATAGAACGCGTTGCGTGCAAACGGCGCATTCCACAGCAGGAAACAGGACCTAAATCGTTGTGTAATCCATTCTGGATATTTGAGCGACGGTAAAGTCGGAAACTCGTTTGGCGACAATTTAAACCCGATCGATCGAACGCCGTGGAAAAATCGTTATGCTAATAAGTCTTAAATAAAACGAGCCTGCTTAAGTAAAATATCGCTTGTCGCAATCGGGAAACGTACCATTAGCGCGAGGCGGAAAGAACGTTGGGTTTCGAGAAAAAAGTGGAAAAACGCTAAATTGACGCCGGCTCGTTAACGCTCAGGCATTAATAATCAATTTGTCAATACCGCGCAATGTACTGCAATTTCGAAGTTGATCGCATGCACATTCGTTATCTCCGATCGGCAGTTTGAACCCAATAAATATTTGTTGTCGCGCCGACGATCGGCGTCCGGCGATTGGGCGGGAGATTAGAAAACGTTGCGCGGTAAATCGTTATCTTGCGGGATTTGTTTACGCGCCGTTTGCCCAACAGTTCATTCATTTCACGGCATTCGCGCCAGCGGGGGAAATTTTTCACGTCGGCGTTCCGCGACCGGAACAGGCCGCAAGGCCGTTCGCGAGCATTCGAGCGCATCGCGGTCTGTGCAATCGCTGGGGAAAAAATCGGTAGCGATCGACAACCGCCGCGGTCGGCGCGGGCAGTTCCCTCTACAGTGAATTCCGTCGATAAAATTGAGAGTGGACTTTCTTGCCGCGATTGAGGTCACCGATACCTGACAAAACGACACCTCGATCGGCTCGGTTGCGGTTTCGCGTAGATAGCATAAAGTGCAGGAACTCGAGCAGGACTCGTTCGTGTCATAATTGATGTCGTTATGAAATATCTCGTCGGTAAATGGCGAGCGACGATTATTCGCGTATTTCACCGCGAGGCCGTTTCGTATCTTATCGAATCCTGCTTTGCCGCTGGACACGATATTTTCCCTCTCTCTCTCTCTCTCTCTCACTCACTTTTTCACTGTCGATACTGTGTTGGATCTCATCGTCATCCCGTCGGTGTTGCCGTGTACCCCAATTTGTTCCGACAATGTGAAAAATTTGCCCGTTGGGAAATATGAAAATCGACCGGTAAATCGTTTGAAAAATCGGTTCGGTTTGATGAAAGTTGCGTAACATTATCGCCGAAAAGATCGCGTACAGTTATTCCTGCGTATCGATAGATCTTATCGAGGAAATTGAATTTCATTGTTGTCCCGATAAAATCGATCCGATTTGATTTATTGATAAATTTCCGTGTCGATGCAAACGCACGGTAAACCTGGTAACGGTTTTTCAGATTCGACGCGTCGAAAGCCTGGCAAGGTGCAGTCGGCGAGTGGGACGATTCGGCGGAGTGAGAACCGCCTCGGATAAAATTCAATTAAGCGCGTCGACTCGCGGGAAAGAGATCCTTTTTCCCTCATTAACGGCGATCTCGACGCGGAATAATGACTCGTCGGCGAGCTGACTCGGATTCCCGGGCAATCTGGCGCGTTTCCGCGAGTGGAGCGTAGATAGATGGCGCGGCTCGGTAAGAAGACAAATTATATTCGTGGCGATTGTGAAACGCCAATAAGCCGAGGCCCTTGACTATGGAAGTGTGCAGGGTACCTGGGGGGGAAACGAGTGACAGGCGTTGTTAATTGGCAGCCTCCAGATGGCAATTAAGATTAATAACAAGCCGGGATTGTCGGTGCGTTCTGACCGTGCGTACGGCCGCTGCATGCAAGCGAGCTAACTTCAACAGGTAACAGGATGCCGCGGGACGACGCTGTTTGCTGATAATGAGAAAATAATATAACAATATCGCGCGCCTCTGTCGACTCGGAACAACAGAGCGGGAATGTGGCGTGAGCCGGTGTGAAAAACGAAGATGAAAGTAAATCATGGTTACGCTCTGTACTCGATGCACGCGTTTACGCTCCGACGAGGAACGACGGCCGATCGTCGTGTTCCGGCTGTACGGTAATGAACGATCTTTTCAAGCAGCGTAAAAACCGTTAATTAAAATACGGCACGAGTGGGAGAGCCAATGAGGCGCGTCGGTATACATAAATTCCGAATTTGGCCGAACCGAGGAAAAAAATGTCCTTGCCTGCAATTCTCTAGCTCGATTTCTTGCAGCTGCCGGTTTCTGCAACCCGTAGGCATCTAAGCGCTGATTTATCGTGTAATTATCGCCGGTGTTGTTATTATCGGCAGTTTTGTCTCCGGCGGCGTGGCCGAAAGTGCGGTCGCTCGAAACACTTCACTGGCGGCCTTGCTCCGTCATGCTACACTTCCACGAGCTCTCGACTTTGATCCCCGCCTCGGACCTGCCGCGCACGAAACCGTACTTATCCACTGGATACCAATTTCCTACCATTGCTACCAGCTACACACGCGGAGTCACGCTCGCGTTCACGCCGATCGTTTTCAACGTCGCGGGCGACACCTTCGTTCATTACGACGGGGATCGATGTGCGACCGGTAAAAAGGCGTAACGCCGTTGGGGGAAAAGGCACGGTGGAAAAACGCAGAGGTCGAGGTACTCGTTTCGCAACGAAGAATGTATAATGCGGAATTTGCAGTAAAATTGTCGCCGCGTCAGGGAGAAATAATCAGGCCGTAAATCCAGCAACGTCTCGCCACGTGTAATTGTGTGGGAATCGCGAGTTTTAATATTAACGAGGCGAGCGTTTTGCGGAACAACTTCCGGATGATAGATGCCGGCTGGAGTGACGGCGTTATCGATGAATTACGGTTATAGTCACGGAATGCCACTAGAGAACCACCTGTTGCTCCTCTCTTTCGGGCGCGAGTAGAAGCGAGCATTCAGCCGCGTAATATATTGCTACACGGTTTCTGCCGTACCTGCCAATGTCCCATGTCCGGCGGAAGATTTGCGATAAAGATTAAGCCCTGAATTAATAGGAAGCGATCGCACGGGCTTCACTTCCAGCTGGGGCAGCTCGGCCCTTTGAGGGCCGTCTCCACTTTTATACTTCCTCCTTCGCCGTGATTACGCCAAGCGCGCGCGCGCTCCGCTGGGATTCACCGGATCCGATAATACCCGCTATCGTTACTGTCATTCCACTATTTTCACCACGTTTTTTCCCCTGCCGCCATTTAACGAGAGACGGTCGTCAGAGGCAATGAAATAGGATGGAAACGCGATCTCGCGATCGCCTCCAGTTTTTACGATTTTTTGCATTCGCCGCGGGGAACATGACCGTCCGACACGTGGAAATTGCTTAGAGACTCGGCAAAAAGTATTGCTTCGGTGGCTAATATTTCTATCGAGGTGGCGAAGACTCCCTTCGCTGTTCCCTCGTTATTTTTTCCCGGATTCAAATACACGTGTACTGGTAATTCCCTTTTCGGCGATTGCGAAGCAACAGAACCTCCAAATTAATCAAACTTCTTCGCGTTTCGCCATTACTGACCATTTTATGGTAATTTAAGTGAAATCGCGTGAATTATCATTCTGTTTATAAATAGCAGGCAAATGACGAAAAAAGTCGAAAAAGGGCAACTCCTGGTAAAGTGATTCCCCGGTTAAAAATGCCGTGTTTCGAGGAAGTTACCTTTTCTCATGCCGACCTTGCTTTCTCGTACAGTTGCGGTGTGCACGTCGATCCGGACGAGGATTTTGCAATCGTTAATCAGGAACGTTGCGAAAGTAGCGACGCATTTCGTGAACGGCGGAGAATCGGGACGCTTTCGCAAGCGGCAAAACGCGGGGACTTTTTTCAATGGGCGCATTAGCGCGCGTGGGTTCCGAAAGACACGTTGATATATTTCGTAGACCCACGCGCTTGCGGACGGCATTCCATCGGAGCTGGGCTGCCCGCGACGTGGTCACCACCAACGGAACAAGTAGTTGCCCACGTAGAAGTGTGGAAAAAGCTGTCAGTCGCGCGATCGGCTCAAAATGGCAATGGAAGAGACGCGCGGACGAAATCGCTCGTTACGAAAATGCGCTAATTTATGCATGAGCCGCCCGTGACCGTCGCGACGAGCGCGCCTTTCGTAACGCGAACGAGGCGGCAGGATGTGGAATGACATTTCAGTGCTAAGGATGAAATGTATGTCGGACAATTATCATAAATTTTATGACTGGTCTGCTTTTTCCGTTTTTTTATCGAAAGACCACGATGTTTTTAACGGATTATGCTGATTTAACGGCCCGTGTAATGTGATTCATACGAATAGTCTTGTTATGACCGTGGTAAGGCCATCGTGAATATCCGACCTTTTGTGCGAAACGTTTTAGCAAAATCGGAACACGCGCCTGCGCATAATTTCCGCTGTTCGCCAGCTCGCCAAATACGGCTATTGTTAACCATAAAGCGAGACCGACTGAGCGAATTGCCGGTTTTTATTCACACAAGGCCATAACTAATTAATTATTCGCTTGTGATACGCGTACATGAGTCGTTGTTTATTACCAACGACTTCTTCCTTTTTGGAAAAATTGTGTACGGTAAATCAATTGATCAGTGACTGGAACTTTGGGCATGACAAATAGACACGTATACATTCAGGATGGCAGTAATAAGATTAGGACACGCATTTCGATCGTAACTTCTAATTAGCGAGATGTAACACCGCTGATACTTTCGCGGATGAAATGGTTAATATTTCCGTGATACGAGGCGACTGGCACACGGAATGCTTCGATAATGCCGCATCATTAATCTCTCGTATAGATATTAAAAAACGCAACGGTCGCAACCACCTGGCAACTAATAAACGCTTTTTTCGCTGAAAATTGGGAAGCGCGTTTGAATAAATGTATCTCAGTGTGTGTGTGTGTGTGTAATTGATGCACGCGTTAATCGCCTTATTCCCTTTTTTCCTCCGTTGAAAGAAAAAGCCGCCGCACGTTCAATGTTACTTTCACTCGTTCGCGCTTGTTGCGCAAATTAATACATAATTAAATATCACAATGTACCTGAAACGACTCGAGACTTTTACGTTGGACAACGATTCGTTTCTCGGTTACGCAAGTGGCCGGTTGATCCGACGTTTTCACGGCGTTTACAAGTCAATGGCGCGGTTCGTCACGCTGAAAAATAATTACGCAATTAGTTTTTTTAACGAATTTCCAATCAAACAATTATCCCGGTGTAGAAAAGTACACGCGCATTAATTGCGAACCATTCCCGCATAGTTTGTCACACCGTGTTACGCGTTTTTATTCGAAAGCGCGCTTTTTCGCCCCGGTTGTCATGCTCGAGTCGTTCGAGTGAGGTCAGCTTCCTGGTGCGTGCGCAATGCCACGCCGCTCTTTTTTCCTCGTCTTCCCTCGATCCAATTAGTCCGCAAAACGTCCTCGATTATGGCTGTATATCGATGGGGACACGTCCTTGCAACATAATGCAGTCACGGCCGGGTAAAAATCTCGTGCATAAAACCCGGGGACCCACGAGCACAGGCGCACGCGCGCTCGCGCGCTCAACAACGCGTGGCGAGTCGCGCATTGATAGCGCGTGAAGGGAGTCGTGCTTTATGTATCCTCCGAGGTGTAGACGAAGGGAGGCTAAGAGCGCACTTATCGCCGGCCCGACACTCCTGCACGCGAGCGGTAGAGAGGGAGGGGGGAGTGAGAGAGGCGAAGGGAGAGCGACGGTGAAAAAGTGTCAGCGAAAAAATGACAATGTGAGGAGGAACGAGAGGGAAAAGGGGCGAGGTCCTCTGAACCAGAACCAGGCTCGCAGCTAGAACGCGGTCCTATTAATTATTATTAATCGCGCCAATTAATCGTGCCGTGTCCGCACATCGCTGGATAAATTAGTGCGACCAGTCCGAATAGCGTGCAAAGCGTCAGCAATCGATTTTTCCAGCTTTTTACTCTTATCGGCTTCTTCTCCTTATTCCCCATGGCAATTTTCCGCACTACGCCGCTTGATTTATCGTCGGTCATCCACGAATTCATTTATTACGTCGTATCGAATCACTTGGTTATTATTGTCGGTAATTCTTTAACTCGTACGTTCGAGGAAATACTATTTTTTTTCCTCGTTTCCGCTGCCACGTTTATTTATTCGTAGAGACGGAACTCCTGTTAGGAGTAATCCTGCAATAACGAATTGTCAAAGTTCGATGTTTATTTTCACCCACGAAATTCACTTTTACTCTTTCGGAAAAGAAAAGTGAATTTTAACGAAGGTCAGTTTTCAAATCGTTCGTCACGATTATTCAAATGAGATGAGAAGCGTTTCCATTTCGACAAGTGTTTTGACTGTAAGCCGTGAAAGTGATCGGGAAATGTAATTCACTGCGTTGACAGTGGCAAGACGGCTACAGCGAAAAGGCGTGTTGTTTACTGTTCTTTGTTGCGCAAAACGTCAGCGAATTTTATACGCTTGTATTTTTCGCCGGGTTATTGGATTATCGTTTTTCATAATGTATGCGTGAGCCGAGTCACGTGAGTGGCGCGGATATTACTCAGAATCCCTGAATAAGCCGTACGAAGGTGGCATCGTTACACTCCAGATAAGGAAACTTGATTATTCATCGAGATATAAGGTTTATCTAAAAAAGTTGTAACAGTTCTTCGCGACTGATAAAAGAATGAATTAATTTTCTTAAGTGAGTAAATACGTGCGGAAAACGTCACTATCGAAAAGCACAGTGAATTAGTTTCTCCGGTCATTTGCATACCCGTTTGATAAAAGGCGCGTTTCTATCAAGTAGGATCAATTCCCACTTTGTACACCGACTGCAAACCTCGCGGCTTCTTCGTTTGTAATTCGCAACGAGATATCAAAATTCTTCTGCCTGTTAAGGTATAAACTAAGCATTCGATCTAAATACCTTTATTAATACAGCGATTTCGCGACCTTGTCGGAATACGATTATTCGTTTGGAGAAAAAGAAAATCTCAATGGAAACGAATCTTTCGCCGCGATCGCGGCGGTTGGCATTTACTGAGTTATTAAATCCAGCTGCTTCTGCGCTAAAATATGCGGCAAACATAGGCGCTCGTTAGCGCAGCAGTATACTTTATAGTTTGCGTTAGATAATCAGGGAGTAATAAAAGGTGTTACGTTATCTATCCTCAATGTCGATGCGAGCCGCATTTCATTGCCGGATGTGTTCTCGGAGAAATACGATTATTATTTACTTTGGTATGCAAGACATATTTTACCGCCTCAAAGTCACCAAGTATTTTTCCAATGCCCTATTTAATAACCGTGTTCTCCCCCAACGGGAGTGCTACGCTCTCGGCACCGAAAAATGTCTGCATTTTTCTATCGCGTATCATCTCGTGTGGCGCGTTTGCAAAAATGGCACGGATCCGAGGCGATGAAGTGGAACGTGCGAGAAAACCTCCTCACCCGGCCATTCCGTCGCCCGGAGCATCTAATTAGAGGAATCTTTTAATTAGAGCCTACTTTGTCAGGAGGACAAAGAGGCAACTCCGGGAAAGAAACGAGACGTGGTCTAAAATTATTGCGATAACTCGCCTCTGTTGCATATATGGCAGTCACGGCGTTCTCTTAAACGCGTATTCAAGCCGAACGACGACGATTATTAAGCATTACCATATTTCTCGTAAATGGACAATATGATAATCGTTTTCTCGCTCGTTCCGCCGCGAATATGCAAAATCCCGCCTGAATTATCCTTCGACTCGTTACTTTCAAATTTCTTGCAATTAATTCATCAATTCAGGAATGCGTGAAACTGAATTTCTTGCGCCAATATAAACATTAACCGATATCTCATTTACAATGCAAAAAAGTGCTGCCGTACAGTTCCCACGTCTCACTCGCAAACGGACAGCCGACTTTGATGGAGCGAGAGAGTTTCTTAAATTAACGCATTCCCTGCGTTCTAACATGCACCTTGCTGGCAAGACTGCGTGGGCGTACGTATATACGCCGCTTAGTCGACTTTCAGATGCGAGACGCGGCTCGGATCTGGGCGAGGTTGGGGTAGGTCGTAATGTCTCACCTCGCCAAGTGAAACAGGCTTCTTTGTTGGCAGCGAGAAGCGTTCGCTTTCGACTTTTCGTCGAAAACGCGCTCCTGCGGTTCTGGAAAAATACTCCTGAATCGATTCTCGCGCGTAACCATTTAATTTGCAGGAAACATTGTAATTAGAGTCTCGGCGTCGTTAATTAAATGCGTTACGTCAACCCACCGGTTCGATACACGTAAGAAGCGGGACGTTTCGTAGAAAGTACCAGGCATCTTAATTTGTATTATTAATTCGTTGCGGTAATCGACGATTTTCGAGCGATAAGTAAATCGAGGCGGGATTTATATTATGCACTTTTATCCAGGTTCCACCTTTCTCCGCGGACTTTCTCTTTTCCAGCCGGTGGTTTTGCAAAAAGGATAATTAAGCCGGGTAATTGCATAAACAAATGCGCGCGCAGCCCCAATTCAATTGTCTCGGAGTCATACGACGAGCTTCCCATTTCGGGCCGGACGATTGTATGTTAATTAATTCGGGCAAGCGACATATTAGCTTTAAAGTCCGCTATTTCCGTCGCTTATCTCGCGAGAACATTTCCCCGCGTTGTTTCATTATTCGGCGGTCTGCACGACGGGTGAACAATGTCAAGGGGTTGGCGGATTGCGCAATCCCTGCAAAAATCGGTTGGATAATATTCCACGGTTCTCACGACGCTTGTTTCACTTACACCTGCTTTTACCCGCGAAATGAGTAGCGAATAGTCGCGCATGCCCGCACATGGCACCGGCGTACTGTAAACACGAGCGCGCGCGCGCACGTGGATATACAGGCTGGACACGTTCCGCCGAGCGCGCCCGTAATTTCTATCCAGATTTCGCAAGCCTCCGCAAATCGGCTGCTTTTCCTATCACCCTGATAACGTGTAATATACGCCTAGCGGGTAATCGGAAGGTCGATTTTTCATCAACACCGCACACTTTACAGGCTTTATCGTCTTTATACAAACTTCGATATTTATTTCTCTCGAGGAATCTGAACTCGAGGACGAATTTTTTAGGAAAAAGTAAGACTACAGTCGGAACTTATCACAGCTATTGAATTTTTTTAAGGGTTACAGCAAAAATAAATATTAGTATTTTTTACCCAAAGTCGACAATTGTATAGAATGGAAAAATGCATGATTGTACTAGGCGTATGTTTTTGCGTACAACTGTAACTGGTTCTCGGATGGTTTACCTTGACTGCGATGTGCGCACGTAGAGACTTTTCAAATTGTTCCGTGAAAAAGGCCGAGGAGGAATAAAATGTAGGATGTGCAGTTCCGAGCGAAAATGGACTCCCCAGTTGCCTCTTAATAAAGTACTCGCGCGCACGCAGACACGCGGAAATGATTTATCGCGCGCTGCTCCTTTCGCGAGTCGTTCGTTCAAACGCCTCGTTAGACTTTTCGAGCCACTTCTTTCGGAACTTCGCACCGCGAGTGTGCCGGTTTTGCAACGTTGCCTGGAAACTTATTACTTTCTAGCAGAATCCGGTAACTTTCGCCGCGAAGCCATTATTTTCCAACAATTCCGAATCTCGGTGACACAACACAATTTTTTTTAGGAAAAATTCCATTCCGTCTAACAGCCCGAAGAAAAATCTCTCATCGTCTAACAATCGTAATTTATCGTCGGTTGCGTCACTCCCGACACGGCAACCGGCGGATAACGAACCGTCGCTCGCAGCTGGCATATGATTGAGTTAACTAAATTAACAACTTCCGTGGAAAAATGACGGTTGACAAGAACAAGAGGATTTTTCTTTACCGATCGTAACCGCCCGGCTTTCCCCGCGCTGTGTTCGCGCATTTCGCTGCTTACCGGCGTTTAATGTAAACGCGTTGAAGTCGAACGTTTTTTCTTCGTCGTCGTTTATCGCGAGCGATAATTTATGTTAGTTGTAATTTATCTCTGATGCCGGCAGCTGAAATAAACACTTCAATTATTGGCACACCGTAATCACGAATGTTATTACCGGCATGCAAAGGACTGTGTTGCTGTCCCGATGAAAAGTACGATCAAAATGGAAATTCGTACGTATGCGCGATTAGTACCTTTGTCACGGAGCGAATTCGTTCTATTTTTACTCATTCCGCAATGTTACTTTCTTCAACCTGATAACTCGATTATGCTGCCAGCCGTGGGAGGGAGGAGCGGGAGGGAGTGATAAGGAGAGAAAGGGAAGGACGATTATAATTGCGATACTGGACGGTTATCAACGTTCGATCGAACTGGTTTGTTCGGTGTGAACTAGTTTGTGCATTAAAATAAGCGTGTCTCCGAGCCTATGACGAAGGGGGTAGGTGCAGGGAGGGGGCGGAGAAGGAATCTACAAGTACGTGCACCTCGTGCGGCGAGTTGCTTAACCGAAAACCAGCCGGCGACCGAGCAAAAGGCACGGCATGCGCCGGACTCGCCTTTTCATATCATTTATCCGCGCTCGCTTTATTAGCGTCCTTCCCCTGGGACTTATTAAATAATTCTCTGCGACGCTGACCTAAGACCGCGATCGACCTGATTACCGCTGAGTACCGATCTTAACGTTCGCGGCGAACGCAATCGACGAACGTTCGATCACTCGCGTTTTGTTTTAACGATTGTTTGCCGAGTAAAAGTAAAACGAAGTTTTAGCTTTAGTCGAAGAGATTTGAAACATTGATCTAGATCGGCAATTGTTCCTAGACATTTATCTATTCCACTTTTTTCTTTAATTGCAGCTTGTGACGACAGGGTTGTTGCTTAATAATGATGTCCCAACGTTCACCGTCTGGCATGGATTTTATAAGCGGCTTTAATCGCCAAATATGCGACGCGTACACGCGTTACAATTTCAAAACCGCGCTGCGTCGACATCGGTCTTAATTGCTGTTCGGCTACACGAATTCCAGCGGGCAAGAAGACGCGGAATAGCACGAAAGAGCGGCTAAATGTCGGCGCGCGTTGGAAACAAACGGGCGAATTGACGTAAATTTCGCAGCGAGGAATCGCGGCGCGCCGGTTTCTAAAACCGAAGGAAACTGACATTCTTTACAACGCAAATAAATCTGCCCGGGCAATTAGCCTACAAGCTCGGCGCATTTTAACCCATTTTTCACGGCGCGCCAAGGATACAATGTACAATGAAAATTCATTCCGTCGATGTCGCCGTAAATCTCGCAATAAAATGTACCAGCAGACGTGAATTGTAATTTAAACGTAGATCCTTTTTTCCTTTCCGTAGGCGCGCATGCGCGTGCATGGCATGTCGCTCGCCGATGGTGCCAAGCCCGGCGATGGCCGAGTAGAGGCGGCGTCGGCGGCGGTGTCGGTGAAGGTGCAGGTGAAGGCGATATCGAGAGTCGGTTCCGTTTTGTATACCGCGAATTTGTACCGTGTGAACGGGTCAGGCCGCCGGCGAACGCGAACCGTCCCGTCGTTGCTTTAATAGCTCGCAATAATCCCTATGATATTTCAATTCCGCCTACCCGTATGAAAGGGAAAACGGCCGTGGTGGATAAAAGAAGGCCTTTGTTCCACTTATCATCGCCGAGCGCAAACCTGCGCTTTCGATAGCCGGCGAAGAGCAGTCTTAAATTCCTCACGCGGATTCCGAGGCTCGATCGACGCTGGAATTCCTACGGACCCGATCGCGTGAAAGATTGTGCGAAATTGTCATTAAATTGTGCTCACTCGCCTCTCTTCCCCTCACTTTGTTCCTTAACGGCGTTTCTTTGTCGCGCTCGTCGCACATTAGTTTTCATCCGGACGTGGAAACATCGATGTTCCCTTTCCGCGGAATAATTATCGAGTTGTTCGTCGCGCGATTTAGCACGAGGCGGCGCCGTCATTTTCGATCCCGCTTACGGCAATCGACCTTGGCCGATCGTTTCGGGGGTCGATCCGATTTTTCAAGACGATCGTCGAATGAATCATGTATCGGACGGGGACGGATCTACAAATCCAGCGGATCCATATAGGGTCCGAACTGCACGTACACTCGCGCAATGATCCCGCTCCGAGTATGGCAAATCCGAGGAATCCACTTTCAATTTCAGCCCGCAGCCTCGTCCGATCCGTGTCCACGCGCGCCGATCGTATGTTCCGAGAGACACGCTCCACAAAAATGAGGTTGTGCCCGCTGAAAATGCAGCTGTCTTCGATCAACTTTGGTCACGTGCTTTTTTTTCATTACCACGGATATTCGAGTCTTTGTTGCGTACTAGAAAGCAGTCAGCTGAATAATCGTCGGGGAATTAAATGACTGAAAAAGTCTTTCATTGTTAGACTTTTTTCTCGTGCTATTTTAATAGCGTAGTGGTTGTTACTGCGAGGATATGTAGTTTCGGTAACCATTATTTAGCGGTTCCTGCAACTGTAAATTTATAGCTACTGTAAACACAATAATTTCGTTACTTTCACCGTAACTACGTGATCGCAGTAATCATGTCAACACGCCTACGACGTAAGATGGCTGTAACTACAGTTTATTTTCGCCGTCATTTTTGTAACCCGACCACAATTTCGATCTTTTCTGTTTTGTAACGCGACTTCGCACAGACAAAAAAAATTTCAACAAAATTATCCGCATTGACTAACAGAAGTAACGTCAGTTTTACATTTAAAACATTTCTTTTTATATTTAAAAAGTATTTATACCTATGTTGTTCCCTTTTGCAAGATTTATTCTCTCGGCCGTTTTTTTTTTAACCTATAGCGTAAAAATCTCATTGCAATATATTATGGAAATGTATTCGTCACTTCAAAACACTGATTTTTTCAACGCTTACTACAAATGTGGGTTAATTGCCCGAGCTAAATAGCGATGTTTGAATAAAGCGGGGAAGAAGAACGGGACATTTTTTACTGCAGCGCTGCACGAGCGATGACAAGTATTTGAGCGGAGGCTCTCCTTCTAAAAGCCTCTGTGTTCATCGATTTTTCCTACACATTTCAAACACGCGATTATACGCAACTGAGTTTCATAATGCGCGTCGAGTAGCTTCGCGGCGCCCACGTCCGCTGGTTCCGTGAAATAAGTGACATATGAGTGACAAGATGCTGCATCGTCGCTGAATACTCAGCGCGCCGGAAAAAGCCGGTATCCGCTTTGAGTCAGGTTCCCCGAGCGGTCCGAAATTCCGTCGTTACGTATGATATCGAGAAAGTGGAAAGTGCGGCCAAATGTGACTCAGTTTCGCAACATTGATTAAACGCAATTAATAAAAGAGGCGTTGCGCAACCGCGCATAACCGCTTTTCTCGTTACATCGATTCCTCATCGGGAGCACAATAACATGTTTTGAAATAATTTATTCGACGTATTTTTTTGTACGGTCGCGCGTCATTTTAATTAGGATGTTTCCCGGCGCGTCCATAAAAAGCTTCGTCGCTACGTGTCCCACGCAACCGAGCTTCTTTCTAACGTTCCACGCAAGTAGAACGCGGCGAAGGTGTATCGAATCGTCTTGGCATTTGAATAAATTAATAATTAATATTCGCCATTAACAATTCAGATGCGGTCACGCCGCTTTATTGGCCCATAACGAGCGTCTTGATTAATTCGTACGCTTAATAAGCGAATGGGAAAAAGTAATTGAGTCAATTAAGTCCTAATGCCTAATAGGATCTTCGTCGCATAAACCGAGCGCTGAATTGATTCGTCCGCCAACGACACGGAGCATTTATAATTTGACGTGAACAGCCGACTTGTTTTCCGTCCAACGTTCCTTTTTAATTAATCAATAACGAATTCAATCCCTCGAATGTAAACTCACGTCCCGAGAGGAGATCTGGATTTCGATTTTCATCAGAATCGTGAATAACGAGTAGCTTGCAAAGACTTGCCGATTTCTGGCCGTGTGTGTATCGGTAGAACGACATTTCAGATCCGGCAAGTGAATTATCAACATTCGCTAATTTGAATATTAATTTTTGCGACGACTTGACTTGAAAATATC
>JABFPT010000857.1:0-13637 GCA_022817245.1 Nixonia krombeini | reverse complement strand
AAAATGAGAAAGATTTAGCTGTGAAATTTACCATCAGCAATGATGTATAAATATTTACTTTTAACGAAACTACTCATTTTTGTATATTAAAGATAATTAAAAATATTGCCCTCGTTTTATTTATCGCTGCTTTCAATATATCAGCAGTACTTATGCTTTTTCTAAAATATACAGTACACTTACAATTTACCATTAGAGCTAATAATACCTACCATAATCTTTCTCTCAATGGCAGAAAAATAAATAAAACTAGGTTAACACATTTAACCATCTTTTATGGCAAACATATGCAGACTCATTTACAGGTATTCTATCGTTACAAATACATTCTCATTCTGCCATTAGGTTGTTACTTCTAATATAAAACTTGTCTCAATAGCCCAGAAATGAGTAACATGAGGTTAGCACTTTTTGCCACTCCAAATATCAAAAAAGAAAAATGAAGATTCATTTACAGTTATTCTACCATTACAAATATATTCTCACTCTGATATCAGATAATGACATCTACAATGTGTTTTATCAAAATCACGTGAGAATCAAAATATGGTGCAATCATGGTAGTACTTTTTACCATTTTATACAGTAAGAAAAATGTCTAGACTCATTTGCAGGTATTCTACCACTACAAATACATTGTCACCTGCCATTAGATAAGATTTTCAATCAATTTTATCAAAATTACTCTTATCAGGCCAGTTCTCTTTACCATTTTTTTGTAGTAACAAAAATGTATAGAGTCATTTGCGGTTACTGTGACGTTGCAGGTATATTCCCAATACGCCATTAAAGATAGTATTTTCTATAAATCTAAAAAAAAAATATATTGCAGTAAAACGAAAGTAAAACCCTTTTATATATTTACAAGTTATATTTTTATATATCTATATATTTATAAGCTATATTTATAAGTGACAAATGAATTCCTTTAAAGTAATTACATTGTCAGCTTTGTTGCCACAGACAGTATTTTCTGCAATCACATTTTTCTCAGTACAACCCAGAAACCAGTAAAATAATTATAGCATTTTTCACCATCTTTGATAATAAAAGTGTGTAGACTTTTTAGTAGCTATTGTCCCATTGCAGGTAAATCCTCATTCCCTACCGTTAAAGGCAGTATTCTCTGCAATCAAAATTTAGTCAACGTATCAAAAAATACAACAAAATGAAAATAACTTGTAAATTGTAAACATATATAATATAACAAAACAATTTATATCATGTTATAACAAATTAATAAAAGTGATTGCATTTTTGCAAACACGTCTCAATTTCATTTCTACAAACGGCATTTTCGACAATCGAATTTCTTCACCGCACAAAATTTCTCTCCCTGGATAGAAAATATGACAAAGCTGTAAAATTCAGTCGGATACGGTTCCAAATAATCACCGGTGCGTAACTTGATTTCCGCAAAGACTCGACGTCGATTAAAAATTAATTTTGCTACCTGGTCGTAACAGGATTACGTGGCTCGCTAATAATCCTTGTAAAGCAAACTATCGCCACTTAAACCGATGTTTTATACACGTCGTTTGGCGAGTAAGTGCTTTTGTTTTACAAAGTTTCCACGGTAAAGGCTGCTTTGCGGGAGGTCAACGCTGGAAAGTATTACATGATTATTCAAGTTTATATTCAAACGAGATTAAAACTGCCCAAGTGGCGTAGTAAATAAATTACACGAAGTTACGTCGCAAAGTCTCGTTTTACAAGCTCGCGGAATCGCAACTACCGACGGTTATGCCGATTTTAACGCTTTCATCAACGCCCGCGACATTTACGTCCGTCGTCCCGCAAACGATTTTCCTTATTATTTCGCCCCGTGGAAAATGGATGGAAAACTTAAAAAAAAAAATAAGAGAGAAGGAATTGCTTAATTCGGGAATATTCGCAATCCGTGAAAATCGGATGACGAAGCGATAAAAAATGCAATTTAATTAGACACGGCTCGCGAGCACCGACTGAAGTGAATTTCTATATTAATTAGATATTCCGTCAAATCGGATTCGATAATTAGTTATTGAATCCGTTTTCGTGGAAGGTAAATCCAAAGTTGCCCCTCGCACCACCTTCCGGTTCATTTTTTTTAACAAACGTTCCGAAAACGTTTATTTCCGCTAATTAAGCCCGCCGATAAAAATGTATCAAAATTTAAAGGAGTGAACAAATAAATGAATTACATCGAATAAGTAAGTTTTTAACAAAAAAAAAAATATTCTTCGTCAATTTCGTAAAATCGATTTTTTTAATGAAATTATGTTTTCTTGTGTAAATTTGTACAAATTCAGCATTGTAATTTTTCTTACGTTTGCTTAAAACGCAATTCGCCGGTTTGTTAATTAATTGAATCCACTTAGCAAAGTACGGTATACCGATCGTCTATAAATCGTAATAGACCCGAATTAATAATACATGACCGTACGAAATCCGGGTGTAGCGAAGGCTCAGCTCTTTGTCTGATTAGCGTTTAGAGGTTGATTTGCAAACGGAGCTTTTACCAAAACTGAAAGCACCGCGTGTTTGCTCGAGCTACGCGCGTGTCAAATTATTCCGTTTTGTCGACTAACGTTACATTGCGCGGTCCGCCGGACAATTTTATATTCCCATTGAAACTTGTGTTTCTCGTTGTATGTGTACAAAAAATATTAAATAAATAAAAATTTGCATGTGCTTCGTTAGAAAAATTAAGTGTAAGAAAAGATGAACACATATCATTAATTAAAAGTTTGAGTGCCACGCGTTTTTGTCGTTTCCCATCCGAAAAGTGCCAAGCGGCGAAATAGCGCTTCTTCGTTTCCGTTACCTAAAGTGCCAAGGAGCGTTATTGCGCTGTTTACATGCGATAAGTCTTCGTTCTTTCGGTTCAGTATATTATTATTTCTAACGGCAATTTATAAGAATAAAAACGTGCAAACTGTAATATTACTTCAATTTTATCTTAATTTATCTAAGACTGAACGGTAACCGTAAAATGACGGATCGACAGAAACCTGCGTTCGTTGGTTTTGTCCCCTACAGCTATCACACTAATCTGACGCAAGAAAAGGAGCGCAAAATCGCCGCTTGGCACTCAAACACCTAAGACTCAAAAGTTAATCGTATCGAATCGTAGTATAACAATAAAGTTTTATTCATTTTGTATTTTTACCACATTTTTCAAAAACGTGTTTACCTTCGATGCGGCTCACAGGACGCATTGCCGTACCCTCCCCCCCCCGAGATTTTTTTCTTATTCCTCCGTGAACGATGCGCAATAAAGATTTAAATTGTAAAAAACGTTCGAACGGCGTCAACGGAAAGTCAAATAACTCGTAACGTTTAGCGCGTCGGAAGACGAGAGTGAACGGTAATCCGTAAATTCTTGTAAATATCTGTCGCGTTTTTTGCTTCGCGTAATAACCGCGTTTCCGCAGTGTTTCCAAACAATCGCAAACAACGCGATGACGGAATATGAAAACCATCGGCAATACCTGTTTTCTAGCTGCATCAATCAAGCATTCAATTTCGAAATCGATAGTCGCGCGCGCCACGGTGACATTAATTGAAACGAATTTAAGTCGATCGTTCTTGTTTTCCGACTTCCCGTCCGCCGCACTGTTGGTCGTATAATGCGCTTCGAGAGGAAACTTTAACTGAAAACAATTACTCGGCGAGGTGACCGACGTTTGTGTCTTTAACGGTTCTGTAGGCGAGTTGCGAACAATTAATCATGGAAAATAGCGCTTGCCCTGCGATCTGCTAAATATAACGTAGAATGCATTAAATATAGACCGCCGACGATTGTTTACGAATAATTTTATTCATTTTTTTTTTTAAACTTGTCATTTTCAATAACGACCGTTTACAGAGAAACGTTCGTTAAGTGTAAATTTCAACAAAGTTGAAGAAATCGTTCGAATTCCTCTGAAATAGGTAAATTACGATAGGTTAGGTTGGCGGGAAATAAATTTACGATTTTTTATGTTTATCATATTTGTATGTATAACGTACTTTTTGTACTTCACGATTGTTTATATTTCTTAGGAATGTTAGGTTAGGAATGTTACATTGAGCTAAACTTGATAGCCTCAATTTTACTCGTGTCAGGTTAGGTTAGGTTAATTTAGTTTAAGTCAATTTTAACAAATTTAAATCGACCGTATCGAGACAGATCCGATGGATGAAATGGGAGATAAGTGTACAAACGAAGATGAGTAATCTGAATGGAATGTAGTGTAAAATTTGATTGCTATAATTAACAAAGACTTATTAATCGAACGATCAAATAAATAGTGCTCGTTTTGACCAGATTACCTCTCCGGTATAATTATTACACATTACGGCATTCGGGACTCCAAACCATTGGTTTTTACGTAACTCGACGCCGCTTCACTGATGTAATAAATATCTGACTGAAGGGGAGGGGGTGGCGGCAAGATTCAAATTAAGGAATTAACGAGGGAAAAGTCGTAAGCGGGAAGGAATGTTTCGAGGGCTCGAATGGATTAAGAATTTCCTCATTATCGAAGAGCATGCTGTGAACGGGAAAGATAATTGTTACGTTTCTGCAATTTTTAATCTTTTTTTTTTTTTACGATATACCTTTTATTACACTTTTTGCGCATAAACGAGATTTCCCATCGGAACGCGCCGAGTAAAAACTGTTAAACGAATTTCGTTACTGCCGGAAACAGCTCAATGTTTCGTTTACAAACAATCGCGCATTAGTTTTGCAAACTTTTATCCCATATCCGATACTTTTGTAATAACAATTGTAATTGCTTTTTTTCAGTGAAACGACGTGCCGCATTGAATTTGTTGCAAAGCATGTAACGCTTCACACCCCCCCCCCCCGCTCCACCTCCGTCCTCCCCGTCGGAAAATGCGCGAACGCGCAGTCCAATCGAATCAAGTTGAGATTAGAATGAATTTTCAGCCTGCGGTGCTGTAGTTTTCGAGAACGCGGCGAAATGGGTCGAGGACGGCCAAACACCATCTGCAGAAATCGCAATCTCGTATACACGTTCGTCAAATAACCCCTCGCGCATTGTGGGGAAGGAAGAGCTGTCGATATTGTTCGCCCGAATCGCGAATATTCATATAGACGAGCATAAAACATTCAATCGCGCGTTATTGGATACGACAGATATCGACGTTCAAAAAATCTCGATGGGGCGAAAGGCGGAGACATGAAATACCGGGTGCGTATATTCTAATCGTTTTCGGTTCACGGGAGCGCGAATGCAATGAAATAAAATAATTTAATCGGCGCGAACGAAAAATGTAAAGTAAGGGATTTTACGTTGGCATTAAAATGAACGTTGGAAGTGAGCGAAAATTGCGGTTTGGTAAGGACTACTAAGTCCACTTAAGGGGAGTGGAATCTTTTTGAGTCCAGATAATTTTCTCTTGTTACAAGTGGATTCCATTTTCTGTAAATGGATTTCCTCTTACCGCAAGTAGAATCCTCTTGCCGCAAGTGGAATCCGCTTCCCGCAAGTGGAATCCGCTTCCCGCAAGTGGAATTCCTCTTACCGCAAGTGGAATCCCCTTCCCGCACGTGGAATCCGCTTCCCGCAAGTGGAATTTCTCTTACTTGAACGAAAAGTAAGTGAGAAGCTGTTCACAGTCAGTTCTCGCACACTCTCGCGTGAAACAACACTTCGAACAAAGAATGAGATAATTGTACATTTGAAATATCAAAACATAACCATAAATTTTTTGCACGAAATCGTAAAACGTTCCATACGAATCACAGTCCATCACAAATTTCGATATCTCGGAGGCAGCATTGAATCATCGCGGATAAGCCGAAACCGTACAGCTATAGAAGGTCTGCTCCGTCACAGCCAGCAAAGTAGCTCGATACAAGTGGATTGGATGACTCTTGCGCGGCATCGTGCATCGGGAACGATCGCAGGGACGCAATATATTCCACATAATTTTGTATGGCGGTACGCGAGGCTTCGAAAAACTGCTGAAAACCCGATGCGATTTCCTTTCAAGAAGGACGCGTGGAAGTGCGATAGTTGGCGAAAATGGCCGAACAAGAGGTGAAACAATCTGGGTCAAACTGTCGCGCACTGGAAGTGTGTTTTTTAATTAATGCCTTTTCATAAAGAACAGCTAACCGCATTTTCCAGTCGCAGTTCCACTTTCGGGAAAAGAGCACAGTCAGAAATGTCCTTGGGTAGTGATTTCCTTTGACGGGATGGGAATCCTCTTGAGTCCAATGGATCTCTCTCGTGTCGAGAGGATTTCCCGGAAGCCTCGTGGAGTGCATTTTTCCCTCACTTCGTCAATTGCTCGTCTATCGGAAATACCGTGCAATTCCTTTCACTCGGAGAGTCCTCTTTCTCCAAATGGATTCCTTTCCCTTCTGCACGATCTTTTGAAAAGTGCTTGTTGCGAATTCTTCTTACCACTCGGGCGATATTTCTCCATGATTCCTCAATAATACTTTCGATTCTTCTTAGTTTGTCGAGTGTGCTCGGCGAGGAAAGTGGATTTGTCGTGATCACAGTAGAAAAGGACGATTGTCTACACTAATCATTTCCAAGGAAATCTTTTGGTTAAAAAAGAATCGATTTAAGAGAAGTGGAATCCCCTAAGTTCCCTTTTTCATCGCAGGAGGGCATTTATCCCGATACCCTGTCAAACCAGACAGGGTAATCCATTTCAGTCCAGTTCATTCTCTTTCATACAAGTCGATTCGTCTTTCATCGACTCCTTTTTGACAGAATAAGACTTCCGTTAAGACATTCCAAGAAATTCGTCAGCCCGCGAAACAATCCGCTTCACTCCAGTGGATTTCTCTTCGTCTGAGAAAAATTATCGTTTCGTCGGATGGATTCACTCTGAAATTATAAAATTTCTGGACATTCTACGGATTCCAACAGAATCCACTTCCCTCCAGTGGATTTCTTGTCACCCAATAGACGAACCCTCCCGCGTCAAAAAGATTCCGTTCGACCCACAGAGACCTTTCCAAAAGCGAGCTCCTGGTAAGAGGGGCAACGGGGAAAGGGAAGGCTGACAGTGAGAGACGCGTAATTGTCTCAATCATAGAAGTACAGGCGAGTATAATCGCAGGAGACTCGTCGGTACTTAACATGCATATTCCCGCTTCTCCATCGGATCATAATTCTCTTCCTATGGCCCACTCCGGAAAGAGAGTGGCTGCGCCACTCGGCATAATTTCGCGTCCAATTTGCACGATCGATATTTGACCTTTCGGCGACGCTAAATGATCACATCCGGCGAGATACGGGCAGTCACGTGATCTCGGAATAAAAACGATACACGCGACTCGAGCTTCTGTCAAACGCCGGACAAACTTCCTTCCCACCGCCTAGTTACGACTGCCGTCGTAAAAACCCTCGGTTTTAGGATCAACCTAATGAAAAAGTTTTTGTACCCATCCACGTTTAACTCCCTTTGCGACCAGGACCGACAGTAATGACCGAAAGCCTCAGCGAAGGAATGTCCTGGTGAAAGAAGATGGCTGAAACTGTGGTCGATCAGGGTGAAAAAGATTTTTAACCAGATGGTTAGGAATCGTACCGGTGTTTCCGAATCGATAATACACTAAGGCCAGCCCGTTACGCGTTACGGAATTTGCAAACGTCCTAATGAAATGACATGTTTTATTCATCGCGCTTTTTGCAACCCTTTTGCGATACACACTGCATTTACATCCTTTTTCTGCTTGCAGGAATTCAATCTCGCCAAAGAGCCGCATCCAGTGCAACCACCGGTGGAATCAGGTAATATTGACTCCAACTTCCAGCGCCAATGGAACGTTTCCCCTTTCCATTATTTCCGACGCTCCTGGCTGATTTTTTTTACAAGCTCGCGAAATTATCAGCAAACCTGGAAAACGATCCAGCTTCGTTCGGATTAATTCGCTATAAAGGATAACCCGTACGAACCTTTTTAAAAAATCCAAGAAAGCATCGACTTTGCCTGACTTTACTTCGTTATTTACTTCGCTTCATCTTTTACTCTACTTCATAATTTACTTTGTTTCATACTTGACTTCGTTTCATGTTTAACTTTGTTTCATGTTTGACTTCGTTTCATGGCAATGATTATTTCGTGACCCTTTTTCCCGTCACCCACGAAAAGAAATAAATGAAGGCGCCTGTATAGCGAGTTTTCTGGTAGAAAAAATGACAGCAGGCAAATTTAAGACTTTGGCCAATTTTTTGTCCTGTTAACGATTATAAAGATGACGATGATTCCTGAATATTTTGTATAATATCAACAACTGGATATAAAAACTATAAATGTAAAAACTAACTAGAAACATTTAAAGGTAATAATTTTTCCTACCTTTTTTTGGTCTTCCAAAATAGATTCAATTTTCAAAAGTTGGTCAATGCTTTGTCAAGTGAAGTCACAAAAAATGATATTTTTTCTGTAGGTCGGGATCTAAACTGTATCAAGAAATTCCGGTTTGTATAAACGACCAAAAATGTCACTTTTATTGCTTTCATTTTCTATCAAGGCCTTTTTATACTCTATCATTTTTCTATCAGAATCCTTTTCTTTCCTTTCCATTCTTCCATTTTCTATCCAAATCCTTTTCCAGGTTCATCTGGATTACCTCATCAAAGCCGCAGTTATCCCGATGGAAGCGGGAATGGTGCGGGCAGTCGGATCCTGGCGAGAAATCCGTCAGTGGGCTCTCAGGACTTCCCGGATAGTCCTTTGCCAGGAACGCCACCCAACCGAGGATCTTCCCCGCAAATCAGAGCCTACGGACCGGACGGTCGACACTATTATCACCATGATTCCCTGCAAGCCGCATCTTCTTATCCACCGAGCAGAAGCTCCAGGTTGAGAATTACGTTACGAGTCCTGGAAATAGGACTGAGATGAATAGAAACGTTCCCTTCACCTTAATCTGTCCAATAGTGTTACTGATATGGCCAGTGGAAATGTTGTAGAAAGGGCATTTGTGTCATAGATATAAATTATTCTAGACGTTAATGGATACATGACTTTTGATTCAGACTGAAAATATTCTAAAAGATATTCTTAATCAAAAATATTCTAAATTGACAACACTTCTTATAAATATATCAATCTCTTCATCTTTTACAAATTACTGATATCTTCAGTTCAATAGTACATTAGCTGCTTCAAAATATTGTTACTTTATTCAAATATCCATCCTCAAATAGATTTCCAATTAACTTAAAGTATTCTTATTACTTAATATGTAAATTGTCCCAGAACAATAGAGGGAGTAAAATAATGGATAATGGAAAGAAAAACTCTGAAGTAAAAAAAACTATTATAACATGAAAGAAAAATAATGGTTTCATTGTATTCATTACTTATCAGTTATAATATATATGATGTACTCAGTTACATTTATCAGTTACAATAGATATTCAAAATGGCATCAATTTTTTACTCCATAGTTTTATAATGTACAACGCAAAACCTTTGCACATTTCTACATATGCACAAAAATTCTTTCATGTCTTAAACTACTGTTGTTATCCTTACACGCCTCTATTGTTCTAAAGCAATTTGGTCATTAAACAGATTAAAACTACTTAGAAGGCAGAGGATGTGATTTTAAACATGTATTACAAGTTCTAAGTTAAATAATAAAGTATGGGATCAGACTTTCAGCACGTCTTATAAATTGATCTTCAGATTAAAGGAATCTGAAAGGCGTAATCCGATTAACAGAAATATCTAACAAAGAGTCGCATTATATATCAATATAATAATTATATCAAAATGAATCAATGATACTTGACCTTTGAATGTAAATGTCTTTTCTACAGTTTTCAATAACCATATAAACGTCACTATTGCACAGATAATTAGTTGAAGACAATAACAACCAGACAAAAACTAATAACACTCTTCGTCAGCTTCTATCGGTTCCTATACAATTATTGTCACTTTCGCCAGGTTCCACAAGAATCTGTTAACAGGGCAATACTTTTGTGTTTCCATCGCTAATTAAAGCGTCGGGAAAAACACTTTGCCTCTACGTCTACTTCTCCTGGTATTAACAACCCAAGTCCATTTCAACCTTCCGCAGAGTCTTTTTTTATGTTTCCTTTTTTAATGGATTCTTTTTTAATGGGAACTTTAAGTCACGACGACCATTCCCGAAGGTTAATTAAAAATTACTCCACGCCATTACTGTTTTCCACTGGAAGAATCTCTGCTGATGAAGCGATTGGGGTTTTTAATATCAACGGGAGGAAATTTATAATGCAAGTACGACTCTGATTGTATTTTCGTTCTGCTCGTAAATTCGAACGTGATTAATGACCTGGGCACTTCGGTATTTCAATGGGAGGAATTTGCAATGATGCGTGAGACATATCCTTGAAAACAAAAAGGTGGAGTAGTACTTTGCAGATGTTCAATACCACAGAAAGTAGAATGTTAGATACAGATTGTACAGTTGAAATATTACTTCCAATGTCAAATGTAAATATTGGTAATTGTATTGATCAAAATAACGAACCTGACGAGTAAAATAATGATCCATTTGAAGAGGCAAACCTAGAAATGCCGTTCAGAGTAGTATAAGTACTTACCTTCTTTCGAAATGGTCGTTCCAGAACTCGAATAGCACATTTATGGTTTTTTATCTCGTTCCATCATTTTGTCTGAATTTGTTTTATACATTGACAGATCGCCGTCACCGGCAAGAGCAACGTCCTTGGACGCTCGTTGCGGCAGCCCTGCAAGTTGTTCCGGAAGCATCAACAGTGGAAATGTGTCTCCATCCCAGAGTTCTCTGTCGTCCTTGGCCACTGGCGCCAGCTCGTCCTGCGGTTCGTCCTCCATAGGCGCCTCCAGGATTGGAAATCGGTGCCTCTCACCTCTACCTATTCCACCTGCGAGATCAGTAGCCAAGTAATTATTGCCATCTCAATATATTCTGAAACGGCACTGGGAATACGAAACGAGTTAAAGAAGCTTCCAAAGGTCATTCGTGATATCGAAAAATGACACTAAAGTGTTTTTTGTAAGACTTGAGAATTTATTAGCTGTTGTCACGTGACCAAGTTGTTTGGTTGTCATGAATTTTTCAGTTTGGCCGAATCTCAATTTTTTACCACAAACAATACAATTCTGAGCAACTGAAAAATGTACTAAAAGGTATAAAAAACTGAAGCAATTACTCTTTAACTAATTTTAACAAATTATTCAGTTTCAACTCAAGTCAATAAGTTTCAATAAGTCTTTGGGTTTGAGTTGATCTGAATTATTGAGTAACAGAATGATATAATTTCAAGATTTTGCAGTTACATTGCTAACTGACTTTGTCACTCTTTGTATATTTTATATCATTTATCATGTAATGCATAATTGTATTTAACAGTACTGGATTGATAAAGACCTTTAACTTCAATCGATGTTTGAATTTCGTTTGCTAATTTGAATTATTGAATCGGAATAGGACAAATGAAAACAGATGAATGACAAAGTCAACTGATGTCAATTTAGCTCCGGTTTGATTGAAATTGTTGAACGATAAATGATGAATCGCGTTTGTTATCAGTGACAGTTCTATGGCACCACCAGCCTCGCCATTGGGAACCATTCAACCGGATCTTTACACCCGCAGGGATGGTCCAGTGTTTTTGAGCGCGAGAAGGTAATTTCCAATTTTCATGAGCAACGATTGAAAAACAGATCAGTGCCATTAACAAATATCGTTATCAAAGTTGTATCACAATTCGTCATAATACAAATAAACAAACACAATTTTATTGGAAACAGGTAAAAATGTCTGACTAAAGATATGTCATTTTTGTTTTTGGGTTTCCATCTCTGATTATTCCCATGAACCAGAAGTGGCAAGATTCTCGGGCGGTTGCACTTCCAGCTGCAATACGACTTCAACAAATCCGACCTTCACGTTCACCTGATCGAGGCGCACAACTTGGCTGGCAGTGACCAGGGTGGCTTCAACGACCCTTACGTCAAACTCACTCTCAGCCCGGAAGTAGACTCTCGTAAACGACAAACATCGGTACATCGCAACGACCCGGACCCTTTCTTCAACGAGAAATTCAAGTTTCCTGTTGGTTACGACGAGCTGCAGGACAAGACTCTCATTCTGCAGGTACATAAGAGCGGAAGACAAAGGAACTGTCAACGAGGAAAGAAATATCGATGACTCGTCTTTGTAAAATACCTGAGTAGAAATACACATATGTCAACTACCAACCGGGTAATACTATCACACATCTAGTATTTGCCTGGTTGGTATACTCGATACAGTTGATACTTGATACAGGGCACTTGATACAGTTCTGGTCAGCAATGTAATATCTTTTAGCACCACATATCAATTCTGTAAAACTGTTTAAATGCAATCGGGTATTCATCCTATTCCTAATATACTTTCCAATTGGTTTGTTGTACAGCTTTATTCGTACTCTAGTAGTTTCTTCTGGTACATGACTAGAAGCAGATAAATACCTGATTAGCTTTAGAAACGAGTAACAGTATGACTAAAATTATTACACTTCTGTCCAAGGCTGTAGTAAATGCTTTTTTGAATTGTATTGGTACCTGGAACAATATTGCTTGATCAGTGTCTCATTATAATGATACTGTTTCACATATCTTCAATGTGTTGTCACTATTTTCTTCCACATTTTGTTATTTTTATGTAAATTTATTCTTAATATGACTTTTAATTAAAAGGTATTCGACTATGATCGTTTCTCAAGAAACGACATAGTGGGCTCGGTACGAGTATCCATGCACGAGCTGAACCTCGTCTCGTCCACGTCTTCGCTGGAGGTTTGGGGCGAAATAGAACGCGAGAAGAAACCGTCGGAGGAGAAACAAGAAGTTCTCCTATCACTTTCCTATCTGCCAAGTGCCGAGAGACTCACAGTTGTGATGCTTAAAGCTAGCAATCTCTTTCCATTGCAAGTCAGTAAACAGTCCATTAACATTTATGCCCTGCATAAACATCGACTTCAAATGTCAAGATATACACACAGTCCGGTCGTAAATGTCGCGTAAACATGTACACGAATCGATAGAAACGTTGAGTACTTTCAACGTAGTGTAAATACATTGTTTATTACGTTCCAGGCAGGTGTTTTCCTAACGCGAATGATGTTGGTTTCAGGAGAAGGAAACACTGGATCCTTACGCCAAAGTCAGCCTTCTTTGTGGAGATAACAGAGTGAAAAGGCGAAAAACCGCGGTTGCCAAAGCAACAAAGTGTCCAGTCTGGAACGAAGCGCTTTCATTCAATGTGTCTGCTGAGCAGCTCGCTTCTTCTGCTATTGAGGTGAAAATGCAATTCTTCCGCTCGTTGCATTATTACGCATGATGTGTTTTTTAGTTGAATCAATAAACATGTTATACAAGGTCTTCCAACTTATTTCAGGTTTATCGGTCATGCAAAAAAATACAAGGTTCTTTGTATACTGTCTTACATTTCTTCTTCGCCTTAAAGGTTGTAAGGTGACAAATAAGAAAGTTTGCTTTTGGTAAATCTTCATTTAAATATATTTGTTTCTGTCTGGAATATGGAAGCTGTGTTTATCAACTCACCAACCGTCTATTTTGATACGTCATGTATATCACTCTCAGGTCCAAATATTCTATCATCTATACCCATATTCTATCATCTAGCTTTT
>JABFPT010000856.1:9058-20348 GCA_022817245.1 Nixonia krombeini | reverse complement strand
GCGAGACGCGTGTGCCAAGTGAAAGCGATTATATTCCGCTTGGGCAATGCACCGCGTCGCATGTCTGTCTTTGACACATTTGCACTTTTCGCGACGCGGAGCATCGATCCCTCTGTTTTATATCACGCAAAAAAGCGCTCGTAAAGTCGTAAGAACACCGTCTCCGACCAGTGATTCGATGCAAATTGTCATTTGCTCGTCAGGGTCGTTTATCGGCGTTCCTTTTTCCTTCACCGGAATAAATTATGCAACGAGTCTGCAGCGAGAGAGAAAAAGAGAGAGAAGGGATAACGGACCGACTCGCGCGAATAAAGGGGCGAGGGAAATCACGGTTTTAATTGATATTAAAGCGTTCCCGTTCCGCCGTCACGGCGTAAAGCGACGATTTTTCTAAACGTTATTTCCCCGGAGCCTGGTTAATAACGCGCCCGGGTGTTTTGCTCGTGGGGCGTTTACCGTAAAAAGTGAGCCATTATGGATTTAACGAAGTGCAGGCATCAGCTTATACGAGGATAGACGGCGCGACGGTGCAGCGGCGACGAGACCGAACGAGACTCGGCCCAGGCGACCTCTGCAATACGTATCTTACGTGTCGTTACACGTACCACCTTCCACCGAGATCGTATTTCGGAAATCGCTCCATAAACGCCGATATCCCATCGTTCGGGAAGGCACGTTTCGGTCTATCGTAAAACTCGCAATCGCCATTCAACCTGCAGTCAGGCTTCTTTACGCGCGTCATTAACGCCGACGTACGAGAATGATACGTTTCCCCGAAATATCGCGCCACCGACGTTCAACCTACACCCTCGGGGGGAAAAGGTATTATCTGCCGCCAACTTACCGCCAACTGCCGACCTTTCTTCTCGAATATTCGATCGATCACGCGATGCTTGTCTCGCGAGCGATCGGTTCCCACGATCGTCGGCCAATTAAGGAGAGATGGAAATGCGGTGTGTATTCGCGGGGAGGTTTGTATTTTCGCGGCACGTCGTCGACTCGATCGATTTCAGTGATCCCGAGGGAAGTTCTTCCGGAAGAAATGCTTCGGGAAGATCGACGCGAACGTGTCGTGCACGCGTAACGGAACGTCGCCGAGCGTAATGGACAACTTTCTAAACGCGGATAGAAAGATACGTCGCGCGAGGAGTGGCCGGATGTTCGCGCAGACTGGTCGCATAATTCGCCGGAGCGTCGTTCGAATAATCGGGCGGTGACGGGAGGCGACGCGGCATCGACCCAATTTGCGTCCGTGTGTCGTGGATAAACGCCGGATTGTTCGACGCGGGGTGAAAAATGACGAGCGTGAAACGTGAACGTGTTTCGGGTGAAAAAGTAAGATTAACAACGGCAAAGGCTGTCCCGGCGAAGGGGCATTAGTAAACCGTGCCTGAAAGTGTATCTTGTCAGATAGTCGCGGAAAAATGTGGATCGATGAGCCATATATTTCGAGGAATATGTAGATAGTGATGTATGTCCGGACTTGCCGCGCCAGCTTCGCCGTCCGGGCCGAAACACCGCTGTGGCGAACATTTCGGTTGGCACCGGTATCCGAAAAAATATGAGACGTGTAATCCAGGATAGAAGCGAAGGACGACAAATGCTCGTGACAACGCTGTACGCTGTTGGTGCAGCTGCGCTGTTCTCAGCTACGCCGGACTACACGTGCTGAAACGACGTAGCTGACGGTTTTCAAGAACTTGGTCTCGATGACCGGCCCCTCGCTGAATAAATACTTTTGCCCGCCGGGTTTAGACACGATCCGATCACACGTTGATCAATTCCCCAGAAAAACATTCCCTTCTTAGGTTACGGTTCGCAGTGTTTCATTCGTCTGGGTCGTATAGTGTTACGCACGAAAATTACCTAGAGAATCGGTAGACGTTTCGCGAGACACATTCCGTTACGTGTAAATATTGAGAAATACGAAATTTTAAATGTACCATCATAACGATATCACCGATACCACCTGATAATGTATAAAAAATGTACGAGTCGTTGTTTCGTCATTCTGCGATAAACGTGGTTATAAAATATTGCGATAAAACGCTTTTTTTATTTAATACATATCGTATTTTTTTATGAAAAATTTCCACACTTGGTTATTTCTCGAAAGAAGAGTTAGGGAGCATATCTGTTGTTTTACTCCTTCCACTGTAACGCTTTAATGTTTTTGCGCGCGCAAAAATAAGCTACCTAAAAAGAAAATGTACCTTTCACACGAATCCACAGTGCTCGGTTTCTTTCAGCGCTTCATCAATCGCGCGTTTTCTTCGGCCATAATCTGCGACACTTCCTAATGAAATTTGCTCGTGAAACGAAAGGTAATAATTTTCGTCACGCGAGTTCGCCATCATTTCTTTCCACGGGGAATGTCGCGTGTGTCGAAGAAGAAGCATTGCTCGATTAAAACGTCGTTCCCAGCTCTGATAACCGTCTGATCCGAATCCCGACCCGCGCTGCTGGCTCTTTTTTTTTCACTCGGTGTTAATGGACCAACATCTAAATGAAAATCTCGATTGTTCGGCACAAGCGCGACAAAATATTTTCTGCAAATACTTTCCCTCGTGGTGGAAAAGTCACCTCGACGCTGCCAATGATCGATGTTCTTCATCGGACGCTGATAAACGACCTTGCCTTGCGTTTATGCGCCAAAACGGCGTAGATAATTATATTTCATTAACGCAGCAACGATTATACGCGATATAACCAAGGTCGCTGTTTCAACTCGATCGAATGATACTCGAACGGGAAACAGTGATATTCGACGGAGCAAAAATTCCTGTGGGACTATTATCGAAAGTTACTCGAAAGTTTGATCGTCCGCGTTTGCCCCAAATGCAATCTTTTAATTGCGAGCTTTCGCCAGCCGAGCCGGCATTCCCGAGTGCCCGCACCTCGCAGAGCAAATCTGGGGACGCTTCCATCGCGAGTGTCGGTCACGCGCGCGAAATTCCGCGGGATCGAGATTTTAATAGGGTCGAGGCAAATGGCGCGAATTATTCCCATAGTGAAACACGGCTAAGGAGAATTAAGCGGCGGTAGCTGGCGCATAATTATTCTAATGGATAATGAACGAGACTAGTAGGTGGAGGTCGTCGCGAGAGTTAAATAAGAAGAAAAAGGTAAAGAAACGGGGAAGGGAGGGGGCGGCGTACCGGCGAAGAGGGAGAAAAGTTAATTAACCTACCGGTAACGTTCGTTAGGCAAAATCTCCTTTGCGAAGGAGCTGCTTCTCCACCGCGTTCAGCCATGGCTTTGTACGCGGATCAAGGATCCAGTAATTGGGTGATTGTGTTAGAACTTTTTCCCAAGTCCAATGCAATCACTGGTGAAAGTAGTGGCGTGAAGAGTAATCGACGTGGAGGTGTGCGGGAGCGGCGGCACGAGGCATGGGGGAGGGGACGATGGAAGGCTACGATCGGCCGCGACTTTCCGGTATCAAGATGGCTTAAGCATCGACGGACATTCGATACCCACCACAATCGTTTCAATTGCACCAGGTTAATCGCGGATAAAAGCGCGCTTCTTAATTCGCGCTATGAAATTAATTTCACGCAGGGTCGCTGAGTAAATTCGAAGGAGGAGGGATAAAGAAGTCAAACATTTTGGTGGAGAATACAAGCCACTTTATGGGAATTTAAATTACATCGCAATAGGACTTTTTGTACCATCGAAATAGAACTTTTGGATAAACATTTATACCTACATCTGATCAACTCCGCCATTTGCTTATCTTTTCACCCAACTCGCATTTTCTAACCGCATTGGTGAATCCTGTACAATTCGCTTAGTTTGAACAGCGTTGAAGCAGTTTTGGCATTTTTGGTGTTGTCAGAATTGGAGCAACATACTGGTAAAACTGGTTCAACGTTTGATGCTACTTTTCACGGCACTCAAGCCCGTAACATACTCGCGCATATTACGCTTTTATTAACGCGGTTTATAGCTCGGGATGGTTATCGACGTAAACGTAAATAACTTTCCCCTCGTTGACGAAGCTGCGACGGAATGCAAAAATGAGCGTAACGGCGATGATAATGGTGGCGCAATGCGTGGCGTAAAGAAGGAAGAGAGGCAAATAATGAAACAAGCGGCGTAACGTGAGACCGTAACGTGAGATCCCGGCCACGCCAGCCATGAAAAAGTACAGATCGCGTTAACAATGGCCCTGTTAAGTTCCGCTTGCAGAAAGTGCGCCGTGCGAATGGCAGATATGGTTATCTGCCAGGAATTGGTCCTTTTGTGAGCAAAGTGATCATAAACGAGGAACGAGTTCGATTCTTGTAAGCGAATAAAGCATCGGATTCCATTACATTCCTCGCGAGAAGAGAAAGGAAGAAATTCGCTTACTTTTTATTGATTCCGTGGCAACACAATGAAACTCGATACGAGAGTATCCATCAAATACTCTCATCTCCGAGTTGCGAGAGAAATGCCTGGCTGGCGTTTCGCCGTCTCTTCAACGCCACAGCGCTGTCTAATTAATTAGCTCGGGCGAGAAATCGGGAAATAAGAAACGCCGCAGCGGCCACTTCGGCCAACTTACCCACTAGAAAGAAACGTTTCCCTCGCCCGCTACCGACTTCCTCATGGAACTGTCGAAGACACCAGGCAACATTGGACCGCCGCGTCGTCAGCTTTTCGTCAATCGACTCATTGCATTCGAGGTTTATCGGCGTTGCTGAAACGTGGATGTTCGCAAACCGCATCGACTGCAACTACCGAAAACTTGCAATTTCGCCGACGAGCAAAACAACTCGGCTACGTGGCCAGCCACGTTTGCGTCATCCATCCAAACTTTGCGAAATGAAGTGACCTCTCGCTAAACCTCGCGGGGTTAAAAATCGCGTTTCATGGGAGTGACGGTGCTTCGTTTGTATAAATTAGTAAGACTACATGTGCGAATAACTGATTACGTTACGATAATAAACATGTTTCAAATTCTATTTCCACGGGGCTAAAATGAGAGATGTGATTAACGCGACTTTAATCCGATTTATTATCACGAGACATTATTGACAGAAATTAAATTTCCTGAAGTCTGCACGAAAAAAAAACGTGTTCGTATAATCGGTAACTTTTTTTTTTTATGATATTCTTCCATCAAGAACGATGACTTTTTTGATCGCGTTTGAGGCTAAATCCGTTGTTTAAATAAATAAGTAGGAGGTAATTTGATTTCTATAATTACATACATTAATATTTCTGTGCACAGTTTTTCTCACGTTTATTTGTGTATCAGCACTTTGCATAATATAATCGAATAATGGTGCACTTATCGAAATATGTGCGAGCTATCATATTATGCTTTTTTAATTCCCTCAAAGATACAATTATTCACGCAAATTCACAAAGCCAACTACATTTTCCCTAATTAGTTGCTAAATTCCATTACTTATTACTAATATCCATTTCACAGTAATGTCATTAATCTGTACTACGATTTCACGAAATTCACAATTGTCGTGCATTTTTTCAAGTACAACTCTTCCCTATCAGTCGCACTTGAACGTGTACGCTTTCGACGCAACACGTCGGCCGACCTTCCCAAGTCGTTTCAATTATCGAACTTCTTAGCGCCTTGACTGTTAGCGGTGCGTTTTCCTTGATCGGGCTGCATAAGTGCCATTCTAAATCACGGCGACAGCGCTGCCTGTCAACTAAACGCAAACCTCTGTGGGGAAAAAAAGAACCAGATTTCCTTGAATTCCCACGTCACTCGCCTTTTTCACTCGCACAGCCCACAGCTGCGTAAACTTTGCAAAAACGAAACAACTCAACGCCGGCTTTTTTCGTGCCATTAGTCCACCTGCCGTGTACGCGTTCCTGCATATTTGCGTGCCGCGATTTTATCACACGCGAAAAGGGACGTTTCGCCGGGACTTTTTATCAGGCGGTGTGGGATGCGGTGAAGCGGCGATGCGAAACGGAGAGCAAAGTCTCTGTAACGCAACGGGAAGGACGAGGAGAGAAAGGGCTTTGATAAGGGGCTTACATAATGCTTTTGTATTACACCACCCATTCATAGTCCAATTAACTTTCCAGTGACAGGGAAATATTCTCTCGCGAATCAACGATTCGCTTAAAACGGCGTATCGCGCTTTGCAAACAGTACGAGGCTGGGAGGCTCGAGCGGCGAGAAGCGTAACATGTCCGCAAACTGTGGAAAAGTACTCGTAGGCTGCGATTCTGTACCGAAAACCTCGCATGTGGACACGTTCCGCGTAAGTTCCGAGTCTCGTAATCAATTCGAGCGTTCGGTTTCTACGGTGGAAAGGGAGTAGGTGGGAAAGGGGAGGGTAGTTCACCCTGCGCAAACGTGGCGTGCTGCGACACCGCATTTGGCTGTACGGGCCGCTGCGACGCCCCGTATTTACACTCGGCCAGGAAGCCACGCGTGCACGCGGCGAACGTCACGTCTCGCGTCGTGTGTGCTCGTATCCACAGAAGCTCGAGTTGCCTCAAACGGCTTGATTGCCAGAACTGGCAAAGCTGTTGGTACGCCCCGTGTCAAGGAAGCGTCTCTCTCTCTCCAACTCTCTCTCTCTCTCTCTCGTTCTCTCAATACGGAAGCGCACACACACGAGCGAAGTTTTCAACTGAAGACTGCGCGGCTCCGGGCTACTACCATCCAATCTAACTTTCCAGTCATTGTTACCCTTAGCAGCCGCGAAGCACCGTCGACGAAGCCAGTTCGACGACAGCCCTCGCGTCCGATTCTCCGGCGTCTTATCGTTCACCGCAATTTAGCACGACGACTAAGTCGTCGATGCGTCCGATACACCTCGTTCCGGGCGACTACTCCGCTCGATACATTCGTTTCCCTTCGAGCAGGAATTCGCTCGGGCTTTCCCGGCGTTGCTCCTCTCGCGAGATAAATCGCTCGACGCCGCTTCTTCAATTGACGGGGAAGATTAATTTGCATAATTTACGACGTTGCAAAATACGTTGTTCCTCCGCGCGGCAGCGCCGGAGACGGTCTGGGAAGGTATTGGGAGCGCGCGCGAATGAGGTCTGACCCACTTGACAATTGTCGCGGCCCGACGCACTATAAATAAAAGATGAGAAGACTCGTATAATTCTCTATCTCGAGGTATTAGTATTTGCCGCGTCGCCCGCCCGGAATTAACGCCGCCTTGTTTCACGCACTATAAACCAAGTCGAATGCGGTTGCCGCGGATCCGTGATGACACTTGCCGTAAGGGCGAACGTGATATCGCGATCTTCCCGGCAACGGATGAACGGTTTCGAGAACCGACGACTCAAATTGGCGAAACTTTTACCGGCGGAAAATTTACCCTTGGCGGATTTGGCGCGTGAACGGGACGGTGCGATCGTCTTTCGATATTCAGGCGCGCGCAGCTGCCGCTCGCGTCCTCCACAGTTCGCGACGCGCGCGAAGTATTTTGACACTTCGGCCCTTTCCGCGGGAGGAAAGTTGCGCCCGCTCGATCTGCATGCTTTACGTCCGCGGCTGTGTGTCTCGCGTCGGATGCGAGATCCTCTCAAAATTCTCCTGTCCCGGTGCTCGCGATTTATTACGGAGCGTGGCTTTATTTTTACAAATGACGCGTGCGCTCGAGCGGCCTCTGCGGCAAGCAAAATTGAATTATGGGATTACAGCCGGCGAGCGGGTCGGATGGAAGGCAAAAGGCCTCCGTTTAAAAGCATTCGAAATTCAATCAGCGATTTAATTTTCATGCGTCAGCGCGGACAAAGCGGCAGATATAACATAAGGAGCCGACGTGAATCAACACTCGACGAGTTTCTTTAAAGCTGTCGGCTGTTAACGTTTCTTGCGGAACAAAGGTATGCATTGTCCTTTTCGACTTATTTCCGCTCGTCCATCGCTTGGCTCCCGAGCGACAGGAGAGGTGCCATTTCGATGGCAAAACAGATGCGGCACACTAGCGATTGGTTACGTCAGTTTCTACAATATTACGACACACTGTCGCCAACTCGATATCATCAATTTCTTTTGCACGTGACTTTTTCAGGTCGCGAATAGTAAAAAAAAATTATGTTCTGCTAAACGTTGTTCATTAAACCGAGAGAAATACAACCAGATATTTGCTACTGTACAGAATTAAAGACAAACGTCCAACAACGCGAGGACTATGAACGACGCCGCGCATTTCTACTGCCAAAAATGGCAAAAAGTGTCGACCTCGTTTTACCTATTTGTGTACTACCTCGGCAAAAAGTGTTAACCGTCGCCGTAAGGTTAAATATACATTAATTACGAATACCGTTTGTTGACGGTAACGTGTACGGTCATAATTTTTCTAAAACCTCGTTTACACAACTTTAATCGACATTGAAAACTCTTCTTTCTCTAACTCTACTTTAATTTGTATAATCAAACGCGCGGCTGTGCAACGGCACGGCAAACATTTTCGTGCAAGATTTGCAAAGAATAATTACATGTACAGCAGCAGCGCAGTCTGACACAGTAGTTACAACAGCTCGCAATTGAGTTTCGCTGCATATATCGCAATCGCGCAGTCCCCTCGTAGCCGGTGTCTCAATTGCGCTTGTCAACATTCATGTATTCCTACGCGTTGCAGAAAAACAAGCAACCGCGGATAAAGATGAAAACGGTAACAAGTCTCCGTTTGACACGGACCGAGGGATACACGGCCGCGGGCCTTGGCACAGATTCTTTCCAGCGCCGCCGCGAGAGATTGCACTATCAAACATATACACGCGCGCTCCGTAACGGCGGGTTTACGCAACTGGAGGCCGTTCGCCCGGTTCGCGAGCGGAACGGAAAGCAGCCACCCCCGCGGTGATCGGTTCGAAGGAAACCGTTTGGCTAAGTCCGCCCGGGTTTTCGTACGTTTGCGTATGCGGAAGGGAACCGTCACGTGTCCGTCCGCACATATACGCCCAGTGGCTCGCGATCGCCGACGGAATACGTTATAATGGCGCGTGAATAGCGGGCGCCGAGTTCGCCTCGGCGGATTGAAATTCAAATGTCGCCGATATGAGACGACTTTTCGGATGCAGGGGAAATTTCCCGTTTACCCAGCGGCCGCCACGTGTCGCCGTTCCATAGCCAAGTTTCGTCACGTCGCCGAGGAAGAATCAATTTTCGGTGAAATGAAGGCGTCACGCTGTCGCCGTCGGCACATAATTTTTGAGGCGAGTGTGCCCGATAAATAACCAACCGAGCGATGAGTGAATTTTAATCCTCGCGGAAAAGCGCGCAATTAAACCCTGCTAATTAATCGACTGTGGACAGTGCTCGAGCGCGGAATTTAAATTCCATATTTCGCGTATTGCACATTTTCCGTGATAGCTGTTTCGGCGGACCGTGTAAACAGATTTTACGCTTCTGATTTGCACTAATATGCGAACGTTCGCGCACGCTACTAATAAACAATCGTTTGATCAATCGTTAACTCGAACGCGTTGCCTCGGCGACAACGAGAAGTGGTAACAATGCTCGTGTAACGGTTAGTTTAACAGTGATTCGTTGATTGTTAAACGATCGTTCAACCAATCTTCGACTTCTTCACCGGCAGAAGAATGGCTGTTGATCGTTCGACGACCGTTGACCCGACATTGCTTCAATATTGTACCACTGTTCGACTGCAGTGGCGCGAGAGGAATCGCAGAGATAACGCCTGGCTAAATTTTTAACTCGGTGAAAATGTGACTGCCGATCGTTAAACGTTAGAACGACCTTCCGCCCGCGCCACTTTGATCTAGCATGTGCGTATCTGCAAAACCACAACCTTTCTTCGGTGCATTTCCCAACCTTCCGATTTGACTCGGATGACTGACTGCATTAAACGATTTTTATTTACGTCATTGTCACCCTTTTTAGTTTCTCATTTAATACTTAACACACGTAATACCCGTAATCGAAAGATGGAGATAGTTAATTAATCATAAAATACAATCACTAATGGAATCACGTTCTTGAAATGCAAATGAGAGAATTGAGAATAACTGATAATGTATGCGAATGTTTATATTAGCGTATACTTGCAGCGGCAATGTATATGTTGCAAATATATAGTAGTATTACTATATCGCTATTGTTATTATAAGTATACTGATAAATAATGCATAATTAATTCGTTACGAAGAACTGCTATTAGAAGCTTTATGGCAAAAAAGACTGTGCTTTTAAATATGTAATTTGTGAGTATAAAAATCTCAATTGCGGTTTTATATCATTTTTTGCACAGTGACAGTAACGAGCGTAGATAAAAAGTTTTACAGTATCAGTGTTAAATGCTTTATGAAGCATAAATGACAATTACTTTGAAAAACGTTACTGCTCTTTTCGATTTTCTCTTCCTCTTTTTTCACAACTATCTTTAGACTGGTGTTTGCATTTCAAAGGCTTGTTTATAATATGCGAATAACAAAGGAAGTGACTTTTCACACGTGTACGCAATCAGGAAAACAGGAATTGCGTGTAGATAATATTATCTGCGCGTGATGAATCTACACGGCTACTGCCTCTGTTACAAAGCTTCTGCGTATATTTGAAAGTTACTGGGTTAGATAAAACGAAATTGTTATTGACGCTAATGTAGGTTAAGTTGCAAAATGACACGAGGCCGGGTGTTGAATAAATATGAGTCTTTGAATCGATACCGAAAAGTAACCGAAAGAGAAAACATACTAAACCTTAACCATGACAAAATCGTAAGTAATTTTGTATATATTTTATATAATAAATTTTAATATATTTTTCGCGAAATGTGTAATGCGAACAACTACGTACAAACGAATATTAACCAACTTTGTTCCATGAAATTAAATGAGTTAAATATAAAATATGATTTAAAATAAATAATTAATAAGTTGCACGGTTCAGAGACAAATAATTGTTAATCAAACTGAAACATATAATCGAATTAGATATGTGTACATTTAGATGTAAAAAGTATAGCGGGATTTATTTAATAACACTCGAGAAATGAGTGTTGTCACTGTGACCCAATTTATGGAGATGGACGTAGAAAATGAAAAGGAGGAATAACCTGTTTAACCATATCTGTAAAACCGTTTTAGGAAAATTTAATTTGACTCCTCTATTTTCGAGGAGCATCCGCAATAATCAAATGAGAGTTTTTGGACCTTGTTACTCGTTTTTGGCAAAACCGTAATAGCTTCCACCACTTCGGAGAGCCCCGAATCGTGATTTTCCGCGCCTATAGTTTCGAAATTGCTTTCATTATAGATATTGGTCGTTGACGTACAATTGTCAGAAATATGTTGGAATAAATATCTAAAAAAAGATAATTAACACATGGAAGAATGTTGC
>JABFPT010000855.1:21044-33378 GCA_022817245.1 Nixonia krombeini | reverse complement strand
GGGAAATGCGGCGTCGAGCGTGCGGGGAAACCGCGAATCGCGAGTGTAGGAAGGGGAAGGAGGAAAAAGTACTATTTGACGAGGAAAGGAGGGGGATAATAAGGAGTAGTGCCGTCGAGCACGGCCGAGGAGGACGAGGCGACGTAACGGTACGTGGGTGTGACGGAGAGAAGATTGTCTCGCGGCGCAGGTGCCTCCGGAGGAGGATGGGGAGGAGGAGGAGAGGAGGAGGGAGGGAGGGGCGAGAGAAACCGCGACTGCAGCTTCATCTCCGGCGTGCACGCACGCGGTGGTTACGGCCGTAGCCTTTCCACCGGAACGACAGTTCTCCGGTTAATTGACCCAGCCAGCGAAAAGATTACGACGTGACCGCGATAAACGATAGTCGACGCATCTCCCCCTCCCACCCTGTCCCCTTCCGCGGCGGGAAACCGCGTGTTTTTCGCCCGAGGCGGGGTCAGAGGCTACCGCCGTTTCGAAAGCCGGCGACAACGCCGACTCATTCGCCGTCTTCCTTTCATTAAGCATTCCCGAGCGCTGACAAGGCGCTTCGTTTCTTCCCCTCCTCCTCCTCCCTCGCTTTTCTTCTTCTCTCCTACGACCGGAGTACGCGCGAAACAAACGAGTTGGGAAACGCGAATCTGGAGGCGGCCCGACCGTTACTTCATTTAGCGGCAGCGAGCGAGTCGCAACCGTAGCGGCGAATTGCTTAATTGCGCGATTAATTCCGGGAAAAGCGGCCGCTAATGTGGCACGAGGCGGCGCGAGGCATGTAAATCGGCCAAAGTTGGCAAGCTCGCCGCTGAGGGACGCTTGCCGCGGCGTCGTGTGTTTACACGGGTGCGTACGGTTTAGAAACCGGCTGGCTCTGATTCCGCTCACGTGCGGGGAAATGTTGCTCGCTTTTTTTTCTTGGAAAATTGTCAGCACGGCGGGCGAGCGGCTCGACGATAGCTCGACGACAGCTCGACGGCTCATACCAATGACATTCCCGGCGGCGCGGAACCGTCGGCCCGTCATCCAACTCCCATTCATAATTCCGCTCGGGCGAAATACCTTCCGCAGCGCAGCGCGGCCTGTTTCGTTCGTATTTGGCTCGGATCGCGCATTCCGCCGCTTTTTTACCGCGAATTTTGTGGGGAAGGAACCGGCTCGTTTTTGCACCACCTGGTCGTGGATACTTTTCCGACGATCTTTTATGGAGCTACAAATCGTCGCTGCATTCCCGGCGTTCCCGGGCATTTAAGATACTTAGCCGGTTGCACTAATCGACAGATTTGTCGCACGCGCCCCTAAATGGAGCGATCCCCGTTCATGTGAGTCGCGCATACCTCTTCGGCCGGCAATTTGCCGGACAGGCCGTAGCAAGAAACTCGAGAGATCTCTAAACGTTGCGCAACGCCGCGATTTACGTCCTGCTGCCAATCTCGCATCAGGAGCAATGCGACAACGCGATCGGCAGATCCGCGACAGACCATGCGTCACCATTCGGCGAGAATCTGGCGAAAAAGAAGACCGATCGCTCACCCGTTCGGGGCTACGCCTCCTCCAGCACGTCCGCGTCGTAAAATTATACACGCTCGTAAACTGGCATATTTTCACGCGCTTCTCGAGAACAACTGGTCCCCGATTCCCCGGGACGGTGCTTCGCCGCTACAATGACGCCTGCGACGCATCGGAACGGACTTCTAAGCGGGTATTAATTACGCGTAAAATATTCCGCGTGACAGTGAAGAATTACGGCGCCTTAAACGTTGATTATAAATGTATAATAAAGCTATAAACGCATGTATATGAAGTTTATCGAGTCGTAAGCAGTTTTATTAATAACAAGCGTCTTCCGACCCTCTAATCGTCCTGCCTTTGATTGCACGCCGTTCCGTTGCAGATGGCGATCGCGGTCGTTGTGCCGCTACGCGTTTTTTCCGCTATATTTGTTTTCCTTCTTCGCCTGGCTAAAAATGCTTTACGATGGAAAGTCTTTCATGCGCGCGGGAAAGTAACGCGCGTGATATACGCGGCGGAACTCCTGGCTCCGTTAACAAGCCTGCCGAAGACTTTTTTTTTTCAAGTCCGCTCATTGAAAATCGACGGCCGATCGCCGCCAGAAACTGGGAATCGCTTTCGAATCTCGCGGCTGAAGGTGAGGCAGAGAAAAAGTTTTGTTTGGATCGTGGGGAGGGTGACGGAAGTGCGACACCGGCATTGGAGCAGTTCGCGAGAGAAGAATCGGTATTGCAGTGTGCCAGTGATTATCGAAATTCGGACAGATTGCCTGAAAAAAATGCTGGCTTTGACAAGGCACGCGGAAGCCGGTGGATCGACGATCCAAGCGAGGTATCGGAGGTCGATGCCACGAGATTCGAAACTGCCTACGCCGGGGAGTGAAGAAAAAAATATTGAAAAACAAGGTCGTAAATTAGTCCCCGACGGCTGAGCGAGCAGTGCCATTCTCGGGCTCAGGTCGGGTCTGCACGATAGAGGCGGTTTCGTCGTTGCCCGACAAGCGCTCATGTTTACGAGCAGTCACGCCACGCATACGCTCCTTCACCTAAGCATGCTAATTCCAGTGACACGCGTGTAACATTAAACCCCCGATTTTTCATCCGACGGAAACACGGGTCTTCTCGAGACCCCGGCCTGTATGACGATGGTAGCGACCCCGGCGAACTTAGGCCAGACGGACGTGTCTGGTGATTACAACGACCTCGCGTGTACCATCGGCCCGCGCGAGACTTACGATCGAGCAGACCAATTTTCTCATAAGTTATATTGCGTCACGACGAAACACGCGGTTACCGGGTCTGCGATCCCTCCAGGATCGACCGACGAGCCCGGCATCCCGCCATTTCGCCAATTCCCCCGTAGGTCAAGACGTTGGATCACGTTACGCTCATGTCGAGAGTCAAACGTATCGACAGACCCCGCAATCATCCGATTATTTCAACTGTGTCTAATCAACGTCGCTCTTTTCCTTCTGTTACAGTCTTTTTTCGGTCGGACGTACAACAACCTGCACAGCATATCGGAATGCAAAAATGGCGGTGTCTGTGTCATCAACAAGAAGAACCGTACGGCTTGCAAGGCGTGTCGACTGCAGAAGTGCCTCAACGTGGGAATGTCGAAATCGGGCTCTCGCTACGGACGCCGATCGAACTGGTTCAAGATCCACTGTCTGCTTCAGGAGAACGGTAGTCAAGTGGCTGGAGCCGCGGCAGCTTCGCCGTTTGGTGCCGGTTTTCTATCCGGCTTTCTGCCAAATTCGCAGTCGGCCGCAAGCCAAGCCTTGGTCTACAGCAAGGACGGCAAAGATCAGCGGACCTCGCCGAGTCAGGAGGATTTGGCTCTGCAATCGCACCTACTGCAAGTTGCCATGTTCAAGCAGGATCGGAACAAATCGCCGCATCCGGACGACATAGCCTTGCAGAACCAGTTAAGGCTCCTCGCCTGGCAGAAGGAACGGGAAAGGTTGGGGCAACAGGCACCAGGAACGCCGCCCCAGGATTCCGGACCATCCCCTCCGCCCTCCTCCTTCGCCTACAAGCACCCAGTTCACATGTCGGCGGCGTTTCCCCTGAATTTTGCACAGAAGGACGCCACGATTTCGTCCAGTCCGCCTGAGATGTTCCGGCCGTTCCTGCCGGTGTATAAGAGGACGACAGACACACCCAGTGACAGTGGCACGTCGTCCGTAGACGGAGCAGAGCACAACGAATGCCGCAGCAACTCGGCGTTGAGCTACTTCAAGGCCAGCGCGTCGCCGACGCTTTCCGAGAAGGAGTCGCCACCGAGGAAGATCAATGCCACCATCACGCTCACCACCGGCTATCATCCACACCACTCTCTGGGTCTTGTTTACTCTCCTCCAGGTTTGGTCACGCCGGCCGCGTCCCAACACTCGCCGAGAGGTGGCGACCTGTTGCTGGTCAGTCCCAGTCCCGGTGGCTTGGCTGTTGAACAGGACGAACCCCTTGATCTGAGCGTCAGGGCTGGCAAGGGAGGCTCGTCGCAGGAACAACCCAGCCAGGGTGCCCAGGACTCGCCTGCCAGAAGGCAAAGCTCGGACGCAGAAGGAAATAAAGAGGAGTCCACCACCAAAAGCAAACCTCTGGATCTGACTCTCGGTGTCAAAAGGCCAACCGAAGTCTCGCTCACGCTCTGAACTCGACGTGTCGGGCTGGCCCCGATCGCGCACGATCGTCACATATTCTAATACCCGCGCGCGCGCGCGCTCGCGCACGCAGCGGATGGTCTCAGCCGTTTTGGACGCGTTGGATCCGCACTCGCTACCGGCCTCGGGTTCCAAGAAGTCGGGCTGGTTCTGAGAAACGCCATATAGCTCTGTATACAGTTCTCGGTGAGAATGGGGAGATGCTACGCTGCGCGGATTGAGGTTACAATGCAACTGTGCAGTTATCACGGTTAATCAGCAGCAGCAGCAGTTCTTCAGGGGCAACACGTCGCGCGATCGCATCGTTGCTTCACTTTGCAGTCGCTTGGCTTCTTCTCTTCGGCGTTCGTCCTGCAGACACTTCACACTCGACGCTCCTGAACGCGGCAACTACCCTGGGTCGTGCTACCATCTGACGGACTTTCTTGGCGCTGCTTGCGAGACAATAGTTTGGCAATGCGCCATGTCGTATATTCGTAGCGTGATTACACGTGGGACGTGCGAACCGCCGACGGTTCTCCGTCAATCCCACTATTGTAAAGTATTTTCAGTCTTTCCTTTGTATTTGGAGTAATATATACATCCGCGCATTACCGTAACAAGTCGGAACGTCGAATCTGTCAAACCTGTTGTTGCGTGGTACGCCTCGAGCGTAGGCGTTGGGAAGGAACGTGGAAGCACGTCGACGGTCATCGTCGAAGCGATCGGAGGATTCCGATGGGGGTTGTGACGAGGGGAGGGGGAGAGTAGTCGATGTGCACCGTATAGGAGTCGGAGACGAGGCCGTTCTCCTCGCATCCAGTGAATGTGTTCAAGTTGTAAATATAGTCGTCCACGAAGCGACTCGCGAAGTCGATTAATTTATTATTGTCGCGGAACGTTCGATGCGTTTGCTTAAGTTTCACTTTTATTTAGTTTATATTTTTAAGAAGAAAGTTTACGCAAAGTTGACTCTTATTACTGCACACGGAGGGGAACAGTTATTCGGTTCGGATGAGAATCCTCTCTCGGGGACACGCACACATACACTTATAAATATGTAAATGCGTTTGTTATCACCACGCCGTATTGATATGACATGTAATAATACGTAGTAATTTAATGTACATGCAATTGAGGATGCCTCGGCCAGTAGGGAAATGTATTATGTGTATGTATGTATATGTATATATGAGTATGTATATGTATACATATGTATGTGTTATTTATATATATATACAAATGTATGTATATGATAGAACGAGATTGTATGGTTATTACTTTTTATATTCAATCGTGTCAATGGGACGAGCTTGGTAATGAATTTGAATATTTGCAAATTCATTCTGGAGTCGGTCAGTACGAAGCCCGGTGTGAAAACATGCCGCGCCTCGCGGAGAGATCCAACTTGTACATACATAACATGGGATCGATGCGTGCTTCTTGTTTTATTGCTTCATGTAACGAGCTCCTCGCCATTGTAACCGCGATATTTGTATATATGTATTAGCGTATAAGTGCGCGCTAAAAACCAGCGGCCAGTACCCAATTATAAAACGATGAAATACATATTTTTGTTTAATCGACTCAACGTCTCGTCAATTGCTTACCTTCTCACACCACTCCGCACACCAACATCCGTAACCACCATATCCTTCCCACGCAATATTTAGCACGATGATTGATCGGTCATGTTCCAAATAATCCCATGTCAATCCGCCGCTTCACTCGGGATGAATCTCTCCAACGCTACTGCATTTTACTTTCAGCGAATCAACTTAACTGAAGCGAAGTCTGTGGAAATCACCTCCGCCATGTTCCGTTCGACTAAAGAGGAATATATAACATTTCGTACTGTTATTCATAGTAAGAATATTTGTCATGAAATAAACGCTATCAGATGAATTCACATCACGCGAAGTAATTTCGCACGATTTGACAGAAATTTAACTGCCTCGGAACAGTAAGATCTAAAAGGCATATTTTCATAAGTACTTCGACAGGCGTGTTCGCTGAATTGATAGATGCGCGATTTCTCGATCGCTGGGTGAATAAATGAGGAAAGTGACGTATCTCGTCGCTCGCAGGTCCGGAGGGGGAGGGCGGTTGATCAGGGGGGAGGAAAAGGGGGAAAAACGCGAAAGAGGAGAGATGCACGGACAGGCGGCGTAGGCAGCGCGTATGATGCAGAGCTTCTTGCTCGCCGACCACCGGGTCGGTAGCGGAAGTTGTACGCGAATGGTGACCAATGGCGGCTACCGGCTCGCATCACGTCGCACAAATCACGGGCGTGCATAAATAGCCAGTCCTGGCACGAGACACCGACTGGCTGCTCTTCCACAGCGAAATCCGAGCGAGGCAACACGTTCGTTCCTCCAGAGCCGTTTCTGGTTTAAACGCGACTGTGTACATGTACATGCGCACAAACCCAAACACAGGCAGGCGCGCGCGCGCGCGCGTTAACTCGTGTCGTCACCTTGAACGATGCTCGGCTTAGCGCGCGTTTCGCGCCGTGTCGATGCCGTTCCCGCGCGGCCGCGAACGGCTGCCATTAATCAATGGCTGCACCAGGAAGCGCCGATTGCGAAATCCGAGCCGCCAGTGCACACGAGCGCCGCTTGACCTTGCCAGGTCGAGCGCGAAGACCGGCCCGGCCGCGGTTGATCGATAGTACCGAAATATGAATCATCGGTTTGCAACGGTCAGCTCTCGCACGCTACGAGGATCCGCGGAAGTGACGCAACGGCGGTTGGGAATGCGAACGGTGACGCAATCGGCCTTTTTCTCGGCTCTCTTACCAATCTCTTGATTCAACCTATCGGCTCCTTCGTCTCCGTCAAGATCGCCGATTGACGCCGCGCGTGGAATCCGCACATTGTGTTAAATCCCAAGCGCAGTCAGCTGTGGGAAAACCGATTTTCCACGAGAAACCGGTAGCGCCACTGACGTAACGAAAAATCGGTATAACAAGTTTGCATTTTCTTCAACGAGGCGGAACTCGAGAGGAAACACCGATCCTTGGAAAATGTCGTGGCGCCGAGTGAAATCGGTTTGAGCCGAAAAGATCGGCAACGTGACCGGTTCGAAGGGTTAACGAGAGATCGATCGTACAATGTTACCCGGGAAAGCAAAGCGGCCCAATTAGAAGTCTCGGCTAAAAGATGGCGGGGTGAAGAGTGCATGATCGGGGAATATGCATGCGGGATCGGATGTGCTCGTGGCCGATCGGGACAAAAAAATCGGCCTTATTCCATGGTGAGGAAATTCATACGACCGCGAGACGGAAGAGTCGGCTGTGGACACCCAATTGAGCTATGCAATCGCCAATTATCGGTAATTCGATCCGGTTATAACTCAATTTAAAGTAATTGGACCACGTCCGTTGCGCCGTAAAGACGTCCTCGAGCGAGTTGGCCGCATGTCGTCGATACCGCTCGCGACGGTCCATAAATCGTCGATCGGGGAGATCGCGGCGACGCACGTTCCGGTGATCGCTCTCGCCGCATTCGCTATTGCGAGTCTTCCTCGAAACCATAGCTAAATCGCCGCCGCGTTCTCTTTTCGCTTTTTTCGTTCGCCTTTCCCTGCTTCCTCCGCTTCGCCAGCATTTTAACCCGTTTACGGGAAAGATCATCGTGTCATTCTTCCTCGTCTTCGTCGCATTTGGCAATACTCCATTCGTCAAAATTGATGTTGGCCGAGGGACGATAAAAGACTTTCCATTGTCGGCGCGCTGATTTGCAACCTGTTTTGTCAAGGCATTGACATGTAAGTTACATTGTGTTGGATTAAAAATCGTTCTTAATAAGGTATTTGCGAGGAATGAGCATTCCTCTTAAGGGGAATGGATGTTTATTTAGTCGGAAGGAATTACCAGCAAACTCAAATGGAAATCTTACATCAAACAAAATTTTTTTATCTCAAACGAATTTCTCGAGAATCAAGAAAGTTTTCGTAATAGTAAACTGTTTAAACCACGGTTAAAAGGCCCTTTCTCTGCAAACGAAACCTCGTCATGAATGTTCACTTTCATGAAAAGTGAATTCTTTGGTGTTTCAGCTTACTTCTCTCCAGCCAAGAAGACTATTGTATCATTTCTTCGCGTGTCTCCACCAAGGACCTATGTTTTAAGGACGTAAGATTAATGCCGTCGTCTTCGCAATTAGAGGCAATAGAAATTCATCGCGCAATGGAAAAAATATTGACTTCCATCTCGATTTATCGGTAGTGTAAGAAAAGAAAAAGTGGTTTCCCTTGCCATTGCGAAATTGTAACAAATGTTCTCCGAACTCGAACGCGTCACGGATTACCGGTCGGCGCGCGTTGACAAATTTGACAAGACGCGCAATCGATTGCTCTTAAACACCGCTAATCGAAACAGTGATCGAGTCATTAGCCGACCCGTTCGTTTCTCCGGCTCGCCGCTAAATTGGCTTTTCGATCACGTAGCCTCTCACGGAAATCTCAGACTTTCCTGCCGTGGTACGCCGCGCTCGACACGACCGGCGGCTCGAACCGATCGTTCCCGATCGATCGATCGATCGGGCTGTCGATCTTTCTTCGCTCGCCTTGTCACCGAAACGGGAGATGCCATTCATTCGATGCTTTTTCGCATCGCTCCCTTCATAGATATTCAATCGCTTCGCCTCGAGTGCTAATTAAGCGGATTCCACAGTACTGTTTTACCGACACCGACAAACTTTTCATCGCCTGGCAAAATCCATGTGTTGCGTATGCAAATGAGGCCTCAAAACGGCGAGCGAGAATCGTCTTTCAACTCCGCAAGTACCGCATTTTTGCCGTCGTCCTTACATTTCTCGTCCACGAATTTACACGTTGTCGATAAAAGTCGTTAATACCGATTTCTGTCGTCTTCTGCCGATCTCCTATAGAATCGGCGAATCTCTGGATTCAGGGAGACAATGCTGGAATGCAAGTTACGGCATCCTTAATAAACCGATCGGTTCGTGAGCGTCTCAAGTGTCTTCGGCTTCGATGGAAGTCGTGCACGTGAGTGGTTCGCTGTTTCGCCGAGATCGGCTCGCCTGGAAATATATTGCGCGGACTTATGGGTATTACAGCTAACAGTAGGCATCTACCTGTCGGCTCTTCTTATAAGTTATGCCGAGCATGCATAATGACTCCGCGCACGAAGGGAAACAGGCGGAAATTGGATAATTGCGAACGCTTGAACCCGGGCCACGCGTGAGCCGCGACTACCCGCCATGGGAATCGGCGGCTCCCGCTTTTCGTCCGCGAGTTGCGAATTTTCGCAGGGCCAACGTGGATGCGCCGTCACGACGACGGTCGCATCGTTTCACCCCGGGCCAAATCGTACTAGGCGGCGTGCGCGCATCTTTCCCCCAAGCGCAATGTCCGCCCTCGACGTCTAACCTATGCAGACGAGGAAAAGTTTCGTGCGAGAAATTTCGGCACGATACATACGCGATGGGATGCAAATGGGCTGGAAATTCGTGTTGTCGCCGCGTCGTGTGGGAAGAGTCGTTAGAGGAAGACACGAGAAACGGGAACGTGGGACCAAATTCGGCGCATGTGGGTGGATAATGACGAGTGTAATGGCGTCGAAAATACGGACGCCTGGAGATATGCGAAGGAGCTGACGTCGACGTTTGACCGAAGAGAAGAATGTTAAATGAATCACCACGCTTACCGTGAGTTGAAATAATTACGCCATGTTTATGTAACAGCGTCAAAGTCAACAAGCTGATGGGGCAAGAGTGTACGGGGGGAGGGAGATGAGGAGGAGGAGGAGGAGGAGGAGAGAAAAAAGGATGAACAGACATGCATCTCGTCGAACGGTTACTCCAGTCATCATGATACTCCGTGTACGTATTCTCACCTAATTGCGTTCGGCCTCGAAACGAGATATATATAATTGGCTATCCGTCTATTCTGGAGTATTCCGTTCCGAAATCATTAGATGCACGCACAACGTCGGAGCTGCGGTGGGCAGCCACGAGAGATATGTCTTTATTATATCCTCGCGCTTTCGACGAGCCACGAACGTGTTTGCTTTTTGATTGAGTGCTGGCAAATACCGGGACCACCTTGGAAGCCAACCACCTGTGATTTCCATCGCTGGCGCGAAAATTAGTAACCATTCCATCAAACAAATACCTCACAGGCTCGACGACCATCGCACCAACCACCCGGTCATGAATTTACGGAGCGATTTGGCAAATCCCGAAACCAGCGCGACGCCAATAACCGTCGATGCGTATAAGAGAATTCGATAGTCCATTTTACGGCGAATAAGACTACCCACCGTGGGACCAAATTTTTGGGTTCGAGTTTACGTTTCGTCCAGGAAATCGGCCAAGTCGACGGGATATCCAGTCACTCGCACTTTGGCGGTATTACGTCGATGGGTTTATCGCATTGCATTATCTGCAGGCGATCGTATCTTCGGTGCTCAGAGTACACACCCCCAGAGGAAAGCACTGTTTGTCGGCGCACATGAACCAACCTGCGTGCGCATACGGGCATAGATGGCTGTAACTCGACTCTCTATGAATTCCTCTTATGGGATACGTCGCGTAGCACCGCGATATTATTGAACAAACGGCGCATCTTCTCGTGCGTGTACATGTGTGTGTGTATACGTGAATGCGCGGTTCACAGGCCACTGGGAACCTTCGCCACGCCGTGGGACCTCTTTGCGCTCGCCGTTACGGCAAGGCATTGCCGATTTGTCGTCGCTCTAATCCCGCAATTCGTATTTTTCACCCTGCAGAAAATTCTCGCTCGGGCAAAAGCGTGTACCGAAACGTCCCGTCCCTGGTCTCGACGGACTTTTTAACCCCAACCGAGGTCGCCTTCGAAGTGCTGATTTTCGACAGGGGCTTCGGAAGGTGTTCAAAAAGTGTATGCAATGGCGTAAATTTTGTTGGGGGGGAAATAGGGGGATGTAAAACAGAATTGATACTGGCGTGTGTCGAAAATCGAACGGGGAACGTAACCGAGCGAAACATTTCCACTTACATCAGCGGTGATGAATAATTCAAAGGCACGACAATGCGTCCGGCACAATTTACGGCGGTGCATGGCAATTACGTACACACCGGCGCAGTATTTACGTACACCGCGTTCTATTCTCCTGTCTCTTCTCATCTTCCTCCTTCCTACCCCCTACCCCAACCCTTCCCCCACGCTTCTTCCGAGAACGCTTGCGGTTCCCCCGACGCTGGCACCTTCCGCGGCACTTATCTCGTTTCCGCGATAAATGGCTCGCTATGCGACGGCGAGGCGCGAAGCAATTTTCCTGAAACCCCATTAACCCCTTCGAAGATGATGGCCGCAGTCCGGCTACGACCCCACGCCCATTGTTCGTTGTTTATGCCCGACGTTGACGATCCGAGAGTCGCGCGACTGTCGTTAGAAGCGAAACGGACATTTTTTTCGCACGAAGGAGAGTGTTGCCATCGACGAGGTGACGTGGACGTAGACCGCGACGGAACCTGCCAACAGACCGGCGATTCAATTGTTCGGAGGCAACAACGGGTCTGGTTTTCTGGCAATCGTCCCTGGGAAATAAATGATTGGTAACCTTGTCCGAGAGCTGCGATACTTGCAGAGAGTGGTTTCCCAAAGAACAGTAAATGGAACGTGTTAGATCGGCGTTTACTATGGGGATTTAGATCTGGTTTCGCGGTATTGAGGAACGTTTTTTATTTAGGGTCTTTTGTGATTAGATTCTTATGTTGATTTTACTATCGATGCCATATAACGTGTATTAGTAGCGTAATAAATTTTATGTGTCTATATACGTATATAAATAAGTAGAGAAAAATTAATGTCTCATAGTTAACTTCTACATTTGGCAAGGTTAATTAGTAAATTGTACACGTTTGAAACTTCCTTGGAAGCGTTAATAAATAGGCTATTAGACAGAATTATTATTTTGTACTGTACATCTCAGTTTTGTGGAATATTGTAATTATTCAGTCGTTACATTACTTTCTTACACAAAAAGTAGTACTCTATATCGCTGAGTACATACTTCCCTTTCATTGCAAGAGAACGAAAAAGCTTTTTAGTTAAAGTTAAAAACGATGGAAACCTGAGCGGAAGAAGAATGTTATGGGTTAACGTATTACTCTAGGACAGGTAATAGATCCGCACAATCTACGATAATTCCTTTTAAGTTCCACTATCTTCTCAGAG
>JABFPT010000854.1:11663-22461 GCA_022817245.1 Nixonia krombeini | reverse complement strand
TATTTTGGGTGAGTTCGAGTTAAGTCCGAACACAATTGACAATGACGGTACTTCAAAGGAAAGTGATGTCTGGAAGTGTGGTGTAAGTAATAACGGGATCGGTATAAATTCAAAACTCTCGTATTATACGCGAATTATAGGAGGACATCCAACGTCGCCGGGTAAATGGCCTTGGCAAGTAGCAATAATGAATCGATTTGAGGTAAGTTTCGCATCCAAATATGTAAAAGTAGTATTTGAATGGTACTCACGCATAATCAATAACATCTTCATAAGATCATAATATATTTGATCGTCCATCTTGAGTACTTCTAAAAAATTCTTTCTTTTGTTATTTCGAACTCTACTATCTGAAAATGAAGAGACAATATGGTAATCACTCAAAATAAATACATATGTACGTTCGATTAGGTTTGAATAAGCTTTATTATTCTCGGAATAATTATTAATACACGAAATATCGCAATTAGTATGACACATTGAATAATTTAAAACACTTAAAAACTGTATAATTTGTTCGTACATTTATATTTTTAAATTGTTTCTTTTCCTGTGGAACAATCAGAACTAAAATTCCTTAGAGTTTATTGTTGTAACAGTGAGATAAAAGCACTTTACACGTTCTATTTATACGATTCAGTGGGAAAATTAAACTGAAATTTAGATCAGTAATGCATCAGATAAAGAAAATAAACAGGAAAAGATTTTAACGTAACGCGCTCACGAACCCATAATATTTGCTTTCCAATCCAACGTACAATCCCCTGATATGATGACCGCGCATATATATTAGTGCGCATGCTCACGCAGTAAACGTCCAAAACCGCCAATTTTGAAATAGGCTAAAAATGAAACAATGGAAGTATACCTTTAGAGACGAAATATTGAATCGAAAGTGAAATATGATAAAAATAGTATCAGTTTTATTTTGACATTAAACTAAAAAAAGCACAAGAATTAATTTTCAAATGCAAGAAATACATTTCAATTTGAAACAAGTAATGCATTACGTACATTAAAATTAAAAAATTTGTATATCACCAAAAATGTGAAATTGTTCGAAGTTAATGTAGACAGATTTAAATATTATGACGAAGTATTTAAAAATCGATTTATGAAATATATTAAATGTACGTTCTAGGAAGCATTTTGTGGAGGAACACTAATCTCCCCAAGGTGGGTTCTAACTGCAGCCCACTGTATCAGAAAAAGACTTCACGTGAAAATTGGGGAACATGATCTTAGTAAAGAAGAAGGGACAGAACTGAACCTGAGAGTAGATTCTGTGATAGTGCACCCACATTACGATGCAAATACAGTTGACAATGACGTAGCATTATTACGTTTGCCTAAAGCACTAACTCCAGCAGCATCGAGGGGAGTTGCTTGTCTTCCTGCACCCAGACAATCGTTACCGACTAATCAATTATGCACGATTATCGGGTGGGGCAAACTGAATGCTACTGATGATTTCGGCACGGATGTTCTTCACGAAGCTCGAGTATGCAATGTTTTCTTCAATAGCTACGTAAATTGCTAAAATTAATGAATGATGTGAGATATTTCTTATTTTCTAAGACTTTTACTTTTATAAAATAATACAATATACTCAAAAACATATGCCCGAAAAATAATTTTGCATTCAACAATTAACGCTTTAAAGCTACTATTATAGTAAGGATTTCCGTTTACACTTTTCAAGAAATTTCTTCATTTTTATAGATTCCAATTGTTTCTGCAAACACGTGTCGAGGCGTATATGTAGATTATAGGATAACAGAAAATATGTTCTGTGCTGGTTACCCCCGCGGTAGGATGGATTCTTGTGCAGGGGATAGTGGCGGTCCCTTACTTTGCCGTGATCCTCGCCGCCCTGATCATCCTTGGACAATATTTGGTATTACCAGTTTTGGCGAAGGATGTGGTAAACGCGGAAAGTTTGGCATCTATGCTCGCATCCCCAACTACGTGCATTGGATTATGCGAGTCATGAAAGAAAAAGACTCAGATGACACGTTTAAGTGATTCTGAAATGCTATAGTCATTTCCACGCTCGATGACGTTCTGCGAATATTACACTTAAGATTAAAAATAATTGTATTTGAAAAAGTGCATCTGTATTATTTTGTGTATGAAATATTTTCTAATTATGCATAATACACTTAATTTTGATAACTTTTTTTATATCATTTATTTCTTTATTTATACTAATAAATGACACAAACATTTTTCAAGAAATGTGCAGAAATGCTAGTCTAGGTAATTTATTCATAAAATGTAAGAAAGTATAAAATTGTATATGTTCAACGTACTTTGTTTAAAGTAAAAGAAAAAAAAGGAAAAAGAAGTGTTAGTTACATTGAACATAGTCTTGTTAAATTTACATCAAATGAGAGCAACGTTTAAACTAAACAAGAATGAGCATCTTTAAACAAACTTATGGAAAATTAATTGAACTTTCAAGATAGAATTTAACGACAGAACAGTATGAAGCAGGTAAGGAACAGTACGAATCGGCAATCGTTACACAATTTTCATCACATTTGCATTTTCATGCTGGCTGTGAAGTACTGCCATCTTTCGTGTCTTTTCGTAATCTGACGATTATTACCGTCTCGACAAACCCCGTCGATGAGTAAGGCTATGACAGTTGTTACAGTAAAGTAGTTGAAATGAGATACAAGTCTTATATAGCCGTAGTTGCAACAATCGTGAATTTCCAATGCTTTTTTATGTACTAAGCGTGTGCAAAAAAATGGCAAATATTTTCAGTTAAATTTACACTTCGAGAAATCCATTTCGGGATGCTGCTCCATAAATCTGCAAAAACAGACAAATATTTAATAGATTGAAAATATCGTCATCAAATAATAAAGAATGTTTAACTTCATTTAACATAAACAATTAATAAATGAAAATAAAATGCATACTTTTTAATAACGTCTTGCTTCTTTTGTTCATCGGAAGTGGGCAAACCGAGTTCCTTTTGTCTCTGATCATACATCATCTTTTCGACGAGGCCTCTGGTTTCACCGTCAAGATCGGACAGTTTGCTAGGCTCAGGATTAACTTTTTTTGTGCTGATTTCTGGATCACAGGTTACCACATGAGACCACCATTGCATTTTGTTCACCTGAAAATTCATCGTGATATTAAATTGATTGTAATCAAACCTTGTGCTACTTCGTAACAATAATCTTTTGAAGTGCTTTCTTACACGATCTTGATTTTGAAATACAATTTCCTTCCTTTGCTTAACAACACAATATGATACATTAATATCAAGCTTTATACCTTGTTTCACGTTCAAATCAAAATTAGTCAGTCATGTGACATAAAACAGTAGTGAGTTTGTAGACGGGAAGAAGTACAAAAAAAATAGGCAACAATAGCGGGAATCAGAAGAATTTGCCATGAAAAAAAACACGTTACTTCAAAACAAATATCGACGACAAGACATTGTAACTTTCCCATTGTATAATTTTCACCTTCAAAATATTTTATTCTTAAATAACGCATCGTTGCTATATTGGCGAATCATGCAATACATAAACATATTTAATGAGAACAACTTAAACGGTAAGTTGATAAGCTTGAGCGTTACTTAAATACTCAAACTGATTATCATGATTTGAATTCAATATTATTCCAATGACTATTAACAATTCATAAATATTTGTCAGTTGAAGGTGGAACAAATATGAGTGTCATTTTTAGTAAGATAGATTTGGTATGTTAAACGTGTCTAACAAAACACATTAAAATATTTTATGGAAATATCTTACTAATTATGTATAATTAAGATTCTACTTTGTATCATACTTCGTATGGTATAATAGTAGCACAATTACTCGCTACTTCAACACCTATTTTAATATTATATTTCACCTTTACATATTTTTATTTTTGTTATTAGTATTATGTAGCAAATCGTTTCACCTTTTCCAGATTAAGTAAAAGTATCTTGCCATCTTCGATCACCCAAGTACTTTCTTCAAGCTTTACTTCCTCAGGGAAATCTCCATCGATGATTGGTGGCTGACCCTTAATTCCACACGTCAAGTGTTTCTTCGTGATAGAGACAGATACATCCCTTGGTTTTACAGAAAAGTTTGCTTTCAACGGTACTCTCACCTGCAATATTAAAAACCGTTATTAATTTCAATCAAACGTTTCAGTGCAAATATGCATACAATTTTTCTTTACGCTCAAAATAATATTTATACTTAAATAAATAATGTTCGCTAACCATTCTTTACCAATTTTATGTTCACTTTACTACGACTTCTTTACGATGTGGAATTAACAGGACCATTACACAGAAATGACAAGAACATGTTATGGACTCTAAACTTCCCACAGTAAAAGCGCATCGTTTTATTATTGAATCTTGACAGCGCTAATAGTTTACGGCAACCGCGATCGCTTGAAAATAGGTTCCATGCAGTATTGTGGTAATACCAAGCAACCTAGAAAACGGTGACCTTGGATGGAACGTCAGTTCGAGAAGAAGAGTCTCCAGATTCCATCCCGCGAGTTCCGATAACAAGAAACAAAGCGGCGACCGAGGGAAGGTCGGTAGTTTCGCATTTCTTGGAATCTGGCGAATTTCAACGGAATGGTACAATTAGCCGCAAGTCCGACACGTTTAATGACAATCGAAATCAGGAAAAAGGACAAGGGCAGAGTCAACCAAGTGGCACTGTAAAACTCTACTAACGGAAAGGACAGAAGATAATGATCGAAACAGAGTCCAGTACACAAGTAAACTTTCATCATGTTCATATCTGATTCACAACGACGCAAACGAGAATAAATTTTTCCTCTGTTATTAAGTATATTATGTAAGTCGATAGTGCTACTGGATAATGATAGAATTGCCAATTATTTACACAATTTTTTTTCCAAATTCCACTGTCGTTATGTAACATTGGTAAAAACTGAAGGTCGGAATAATGTATCTTCTGACGCGTTCGATTATACTTCAATATAAAATCGATTGCATCGGGAGAACCATTAAGACCCTACTCAAGGTCTCCCCGTGGCAAAGTGCCACTTAAACGCGACGGTACTTCATCGGATGATCAGGGTTGGGAAAATCACGAGAGAACTGCACACGTGTCATTTACATACTTTGCTATAAAATAGCGTATGAAAAACAATCTCGATACTATTTTATAGCCAAGAATGCTGTTATGTAATTTTGCCCATACGCTGTATTATGATATTATTACATTATGACGAATTACGTCAAATAAATTACGCTTCACCCATATGATGTATGCAAAGATGTTTTCTTCAGGGTGACATTGCATTGACAGCAGCGTTCGCATAACAAATTTAAAGACTCTACGTTCGTATTTGTTATTTTGAGCTTACAAACACAAATTATGAACATTTACATGTGCGTCGTTTAATGAATTTGCAAAATTGCTAGCCGGGAAAGAAAATGCAAGTAAACAACTACGTCCGTTAACTCGAGTTTCGACGGACGGTGGCCGCTGGTTTCGATCAGTGTGACCTGGGAGAACGATTTTAAGGATAATTTCAATGATAGTAACATTGCGCAATATTACATTTATTTATACCGTTATTACAACAGTCACCGTAATGTTATTAGCGTCTCACTTTTTTGACTGCGCGTTTGCATAAAGACATTTCGCGAGCGAGAATGCAAAAGAGAAGGCCGATTAACGAATTCAACAATCAATCAAATGCTATTTAAATAAACTGATTATGTACTTTTGTCAATTGGCGGACGCACAGCTGTGCTCGTTACGAGCCGTGAATACATTACCGCGGAACAATGCTATAAATTGTGGCCTATCATAAATTTAAGTGGCATCTTTTACTCATTACAACTGTGATGAACCATATTTATCGCGACAAAAATTTATTCGAACCGTCTCGTTGAATTTAATAGGCAGCGTCACGTCTATATTTGTTTATATTCGAAGACGACGATGCATAATAATCGGCAAGCGCGTATTTTACACGATAGGCACATCTTATGTAATCAATTGTATGGAATAATTAGTACAAATGAATGTGTGCCATCGTGGTTTAAGAAATGAAGTCGCCGGGCGGTGTGTGTAATCCGGAGGGCGTTGTCGGTAAATTGCAAAAGGTCAGGATCACCGACTCTGTGACGTCACGTCGGCGAGTCTCAGTTTGCAGTTCAGCTAAAACGCATAATTTCTCGTAATCATATTCCACTTTGTTAACGCCGGCTCAAAGTCGGTAGCCATGATCCGTTTCCACGCACCGCTGCGCTCGGCTCTCCATCGTCACGCTGAAAAGCTCAAGACCGTCTGAGCTGGAAGATGCTCTTTACCGAGCGATCTCACGGCTCTTATTGTTGCGAAAGCCGTGCCACGCTCCGCAAGCCATCTGGGATTTTTGGTCGACACAACTTTAATTGCGTCTTACGATCCCGCGCTTTTCGACAAAGGTTTATAATATCGTTTTCCTTCGCTTTACAACAGTCATAAATTAACGCGTTACAACCGATGTAATAACAAGAGTGTTCCCGAGGCGGCGGTGGAATGCCGATCGTTGCATAAGATGCGGGATTAACGGCCAATGCGCGAAGAGCGGAAATTGACCATGGCTACTGCGTTTTTAATTCAACGTTCGCAACGTGACATACCATTATAGTGCGTTCACAAGATTATAGTGATCGCGGCACGATCTTTTCTGCCACTCGTGTTGCCGTTTCTCGCGGAAAATAATCGCCTGCATGACACGTATAAAAGTGTCATCGGCGGCTGCAAAGCGACCGTTGCGAAATCTTCCACTTGGCTATCGACCCATCGCGTGCATGCTCGCCAGCTTCGATAATTCTCTGTAACGTCCGATACTCACATCGGCTCTTCAATTACCGCGCACTCAAGACTTTTCGAATTTTTAGCTACCTCTGTAAAGTATCCGATAGGTTATTTAAATTGCACAGTATTGTAATTCATAATGAAGTCGAGTGACGAGCCGGTATTTTTCAGATGCAGGGCTACGTCTAATTCTCGGTAAACCGTCGTCTTATTGGAATTTTACGATGAGCGTCGGGCAAAAAGAGGTGACGTTAGTCTCGTAACCTGGACAGGATCGATCCGATCGAACCTTTGTTGTTGGGAATCCTTGTTATTTGGCATCGGAGACGAAAAGACAGACGTTGCGTAATGGAATAGTTTATCCGTTACTCACGGCGCCGAATGTAATTTTTAAGGCATTCATCACATGTCGCACAGCTCTAAGTCCGGTTATTTAAAAATTACATTGGGATCGAATTTAAATGAGTCAAGGCTGTAAGGCGAATTGCTAATGCAATGCCATTACATCGGATGAAAGTGCACAACCACTTTTCAACCTGCTCGCTTATTTTAGATTAATAGGAAATATTCGCTTCAATTAACATTTCTCCGGTATCCATTCCAATGGCAACACGCAATTTTTTACTCAATGAAATTAAACGTTTGAAATTCATTTAGACAAATAATTTTTCATTTTTATCTGCACTTTTTAATTACATTCCGTTTTCTTTATAAATTCAACTACAATTTCATATATGTAAACAATTTAAAACGATCCATTTTTAACATTTCAAAACAATAATTATACAATTGTACATTTTCAAGATTTGACAAGATATATTACATACTGCATTTGGCGATTTTCAGATTTTGTTTTGTTTTGATCTTAATGCACATGCTAAAGCGAATGAGAAGTCGGATACACAGGTACGCACATTGTCGTAGTACCAGAGACTCGTATGTTTCTGGAGCCACAACGTGTGAATGCAACAAGTTAGTACGACTTCGAGAACATGTGCACCTGCGCGCCTATAATGCACCTGTAAGCAATCGAAGCTGCCGCGGCAGAAAACGAGTAGCGGTCGTAGCGATCGTACGAGATAGTCCTCCGTACCGATTTCATGCATTTTGCTCCCGCATGTATTATCGTCCGCGGTTGTGCAACATTTCCCATCGCGAACAAAGGACTCCGAGGGTCCTTTATTTGACCAAAATTGTCAAACGAGTACTGGACGCAAGGAACGAGCAAGGGCGAAACGCAACTTGACAGTATAAAAAGAATTAAATGCGTTTTACGCGTCGACGCGAATGCCGGCATTAAAACACATTGTAATGAAAGTCCGATAAGAATGTGAGAAAGTATAACGCATAATTTTTAACTGCAATAAGTGCATTATCCGTGAGTATGACAAGCGCGATAAATTAACCAACGAAGAATGAAAACTTTACAATGAGATTTTCCACGCGCGGCTGACCACAGTCATACAATACTACTTGAGTCGTCGAAAAATACATTTACTAATAAAAGTCAGTTCTGAGCCAACCATTTGCCTTGCACAGTTCCTTTTGTTTATTAACCGCGTAATAAATAATTGATCGATAAACAGTAACATACGTGGCATATTCGATGTGAGAAATCGATACGAAGCGTTGGTTTTTATATTGTGCTCGTCTACCAAGTCCGGAATAAGATAATAAATAATTTCAATAAGTAGTTGCATAAGATACAGGTGGACCGCATTATGACCATTGTGACCATTCCTCAGATTACGGGACACCATTTTCTCGTTACGTAAAAAGGCCATTATCCGTTAGACCTGACCCAGTCTTGGAGGCTACGAGAGTTTTCGTACACCGCGGTTGCAGCGTGCATAAGTCGTTGTCATTGGTGGAACCAGACCCGAAGACACGGCGCGACTAATAAACGTTCGACCGGTCGAATCTTTGGCGATTTCTCGCGCAGCCGCAAATTCCAGGCGAACGGATAGGACCGGTTCCCCCAAAAATTGGCGCCAGCCCGACCGTCTCGTGGGTCAAAGAACGGCCTTGCCTCTACCCAAGCCCCCCTACCATTTCGCGTCCTCGTGTTGTTTTCCCGTCTCTTCGTCTCACCACATTGATACGTGACTACTCCCTACCAATCCCATTGGCGTAGTCGAAAGAATTCACTCCTTTTTTCGATCGCTCTTCACATGTTTATCAATCAATAATTAAATGAAACTGAAAATGCCTTTGTCAATTTGCCGATAATTAATTAACGGTAATTTTTCATCAACGAGTATAGATGACGTAGTGTAAAAAAAAACTTTACCTTCACAGCACTTTCAAATGTTGTAACTCGCTTTTGCAAAATGCCCAGGACGTGATCTTTTTTTAATTCCACAATTAAGAAAATAAAGCAACCACGCTCTTTTACAAGTGTTATTTCGCTACGAAAAGTCACCGTCTCTCGATTAACCTCATTCGATACACATCGCGCTTGTACGCCACTGGTATTGTAAGTGTTTTAAAAATTACCGTTGGTAACACCAAAACATGGACTATACTTCACAGAAACAAGAAAGTCGCTAACAATTTTTATTATATGAATATAAATGAATATCAATCGCATAAATTAAAAATTTACGGAGTTTATGATGATTTTCTTTCGATAAAATATTTTTAAAATATTTTTTGAGAGACTTAAACGAATAAGAACAAGAAGGTTATAGAAGCTTTTTTTTTAACAAAATAGTTGTCAAGAAATGACGTATTGCAAAAAAGTGCCATCTTTTATCATAATATCGATCATGATCTAATGTAAATAAATTTTGACACAATAAAAGTTATCTAATACGCAATAATGAATATAAAAATCATCAGATGTTTTTTATGATGCCACGCAAGATGGACGGATAAAATTAAAGTGTCAAACATGTATGTGGTGCCTTAAAAAGTTGAAATCTGGCGCACAACAAGATCGATGTTGTAATACTGTATCAAGGACAAAAGGCAGAGTGTTAAGTGAAACAAACAACAGCTTTGCATAATCCTTGATGCGTTAGGTCGAAATGTCAATATTCGAAACAAATTCTTTGTTAACGAAAACATCTTACGTTCAAATTACATGTTATTTGCTCATTGTCCAATAGTTGCACAATAAATAAACAGTTTATGTTTTTAAAAATAAATTAAAAAGTGAGAATAATTAATTGATTTATTATAAACTTTTAAATATAATAATAATAATTTTATATCTCATTTTTAAGGCTACAACTATAATTACAAAATTTTGCATTATAATGCAAAATGTGAATTAGAAATAGTATGAAAATTACACAGCTGGCAAGCCGTGTACTTCGCGCATGTGCGATCGATTCTTCGATGCGCGCGCAACGAGCACGTCAACAACGCTTGCGCAAGTGATCGATGCGGCCTGGCCGCCAAAAGTGAAATTGGGAGATGGAAGACGGACCCCCGCATTAACTTGGAAATGGGAAGTAAGACCGATCGCTCACTTAGGCTGCCGTCACTCACGATAAATTCCATTCCTCGCGCTCGTATCGCGTGCATTTTCGCATGCACCGCCCAATCTTAAGTTGGGGTGTCGAGACGCGCGGAAAGCGAAAGTCATTCTTCATCCACGCTCCTCGGACTTTCGCGACACGAGGGCGCCAAGGGTTGCGCAAGTCATTTTATCGAAAAATATACCGCTACTCGTTATTAAAATTTCCCTTGATTCATTTAAAAGAAATAACACCGTGCTTTACTGTAATCCTTATAACTTTCTGTCGAAACGTTCAACATTGTCGTTCTATACGAATAGTTTTTTAATTAAATAATAAATTAGAAACGAACGTTTGAGTATCATGAAAATCTATTTCCATCTCAGAGTATCTCAGTGATGCAGCTAAATTTTCAAGCAACATTGCAACATGACGAGCAGCGTGACTGTATCGAGAGATTTAGAATCTCAGGTGCGGTGAATGAATTCATGCAAAGGGAACACCCAC
>JABFPT010000851.1:0-13290 GCA_022817245.1 Nixonia krombeini | reverse complement strand
GACAAAAGGGAGACAAAGTAATTTTCATCAAAATGAATTAATTCTTAGATGAGTATTCGTTTCCCCATATAAAAAGTATTTTTTCTTAAGGGAGACAGAGGTTTTGACGGTCAAAAAGGTGAGCCCGGACCAATGGGTGACTATGGTCTTCCCGGAATGCTAGGCATGAAAGGAGAGAAAGGCTTGCCAGGAGCACCTGGAATTCGAGTAAGTTATACCTTGAAAAATAGTTTTCAGTCAAAAGTGCTAGGCTTATGTAAAATATATTACAACATTTCTGTACATTCAGAATTTACAAAAATGTTAGTTTATTTAATTTACTGTATGTAATATGAAGTAGTTTTTTATGTAATGTACAAATTAATATAAAACAAAAACTTATATCTTTCCCATAAGCTAAAGGAAATTTTAATTCAAAAGTTCACTTAAAGTGCACTGTTATATGTACATATCTTGTAGTGTCAGAACAATTGTATTGTAGGGTAGAGATGGTTTTTCGGGGCCTCCAGGGCCACCAGGCCGAAAAGGTGATCGTGGTTATGATGGATTGCAAGGTCTCCCTGGTCGACCAGGAGCGAAAGGTGATCCTGGTAAAGATGGACCAATGGGTGTACCGGGTATTCGTGGACCTCCTGGACCACCGGGAGTAAGTAATGATATTTTCATTATATATAATTGTAAAATTCACACGTTGGTTCCCACACTCTCAACTATGAGTACGAAAATTAAAATAGTAAAATATATAACTTTAATTATTTTTCTCCATTTACACCATGGCTCATTCTACAAACAAATAAGAGGTAAAACAATAGTTTCAAATTCAATACCACATAATAGTGGTGCTTTTATTATAAGTATATAAATGTACATCTAGGGTAGCAAAGGACGACCAGGACCACCAGGAGAAAAAGGACCACGTGGTTTTCCTGGACCAGTGGGACCACCGGGTACAGATGGATATCCAGGAGATCCAGGGCCCAGAGGTCCAGTAGGATTACCCGGTGGACCGGGCTTGCCTGGAATACCTGGAGCTGAAGGTTTGCCCGGTGACAAAGGCGCTAAAGGAGAGCCAGGAATAACTGGGTTCCCAGGAGCGCCTGGTCAACGAGGTTTTGATGGGCCGCCTGGACCAGCTGGACCGAGAGGATCACCGGGTGAAAAAGGAATGTCTATAATTGTAGGTATTTTTTGAACGTTGGTAAGATTCTCGCAAAATGTTTTAAATATTACCCTGAAAAGTTTTACTCTTATGTTACCAATATTTAAAACAGAAAATCTACGTAATTTTGTATTTATTCCATTAATAATATTATATTCGTAATTCTTCGTTTTTTAAGGGACCTAAAGGAATGGATGGCTTACCTGGACGCGATGGCGAGAAGGGCCAGAAAGGTGAAAGAGGGTATACAGGAGTGCGAGGAAGACCCGGTGACTCTTTAGAAGGAATTCCAGGTGCTCCAGGAGCTCCCGGCTTACCCGGAGAACCAGGAAAACCCGGACGAGATGGTTCACCTGGACATCCTGGATTACCCGGTGACAAAGGTGATATAGGTGGACGATGTATAGATTGTTTACCTGGTCAAACAGGAGCAAAAGGAGATCGTGGATTTGACGGACAACCTGGAATTGAAGGACCTCGAGGACCACCTGGAGAACGCGGTTTCCCAGGTGAAACTGGCGACGATGGATTACCCGGTCCATTAGGACCACCGGGTCCACCAGTAAGAGAAACCATTTCTGAATACAAACAGGTTTTATCTTTATACTGATTTAAATCTGTTCAATTTTGAATGTCTAAATATTTCTCCAGGGAAAAGATGGTATTCCTGGTGTAACTGGTCCGCGAGGTCCTCCTGGTGCACCAGCACTTGTGACAAGAGATATGATCAAAGGAGAAAAAGGCGATAAGGGTGAACGTGGTGAAATAGGTCGACCGGGACAACCTGGTCCTATAGGTCCTGCAGGAGAAAAAGGAATGCGTGGCTTCGAAGGATTTCCAGGTCTTAAAGGAGCTCCCGTGAGTCATGACAAAATTAAGTTTGATTTAAAAAATCGAACACTTTAATGAGCACAGTGCATTTCAGGGTGATCGTGGATTTCCCGGATCAGACGGAATTCCTGGACGACCGGGTATACCTGGAAGGAAAGGAGATGCAGGAATGAGTGTCAAGGGTGAGCCCGGTGAACCAGGTTTTCCTGGAATACAAGGACAAAAAGGAGAGCCAGGACTTTATGGTGAAAGAGGAGAGCCGGGTAAGTTTTTCTGTGCAATTTATATGAGAACAATATTACCAATATATTTCGATCAAAAATGAACACTGTGCTTCACAAATGTTATTTACGTATTTCTAAACTGTTACTATTTACTGTAGAATCAGTGATAGATATAAAAAAAACATAAAATATTACTTTCAGGCAATTGTCCACCACTAAATTTGACCAAGGGATTTAAGGGAGACAGAGGGCCACAAGGAGATAAGGGAGAACCAGGTTTGAATGGTCGAGATGGATATCCTGGTCCAAAAGGAGATCAAGGTCCACCAGTAAGTGCTTTCACACTGGTGTGTCAAATATAATGCTAGAATAATTAATCATACACAGACTTGATTCTTTTATAATTGTCTTAGGTATAAGTTTCAAATGCTAAGTATGAAATATAATGTTTGTTCCTTCCATGAGCAAACATTCACAAAATTAATATTTAATTAATTAAGTAAATTAATATTTAATCGATTAATCATATTAATTAATAATTAATTAATTAATTATTCACAAAATTGTTTGTTTACAGGGACCAATGGGACCAATTGGACCCATAGGACCTCCAGGTCCGGTGGGACCTAGAGGTTTACCCGGCCCTCGCGGAGAAAAAGGAAATACAGGACCAATGGGTTTCCCTGGTGAACCAGGACGAGAAGGTTTACGTGGATTACCGGGTATTTTAGGATTAAAAGGGCAAAAAGGTGAAATAGGAATTTCAGTGAAGGGTAGTATGGGACCTCGAGGTCCACCAGGTATGAAAGGTGAAAGAGGATTGCCTGGCCCACCCGGCAAAGAAGGTCCAGTGGGTTTCCCAGGATTGCCTGGTTTAGATGGAGAAAAGGGAGACATTGGTAATCCTGGTTTGAATGGCATACCTGGACCTCCAGGAGAAAAAGGAGATACCGGTCCATTTGGTCCACCGGGTCCACCCGGTGTAGCAGGAATACCTGGTGCAGATGGACAAAAAGGTCTGTGTTCTTTTATTTGGATTTTCGTATTTATCAAGAAATTAAGGAATTGCTAGAAAACTATGTAAATTAATTAAAGTATTAAAGATCCTAATGTACAAATATCTACGTAACATGTAATTTAATATTTGTAATGATGTTTAACAGAATGATATTTATAGGTGAAACTGGTTTGCCTGGAGAACCAGGTAGAATTGGACTTCCTGGATTCCCAGGAATGAAAGGAGATCGCGGTGAACCAGGAATAGATGGCCCTAAAGGTTATCCTGGTCGACAGGGAAAACCTGGAGCTCCTGGTCTACCTGGCACACCTGGTCCCGTAGGACAAAAAGGTGATAGGGGACCAGCAGGCTTGCCAGGATTCCCTGGTTTGCCTGGAATGGAAGGTAAACCAGGACTGCCAGGGCTTCCTGGACCAAAGGGAGATCTTGGATTTATGGGACCAGAGGGATTGCCAGGACCAATAGGCTTTCAAGGCGACAAAGGAGATCGAGGTTTACCTGGTTTTCCGGTAATTAGATGCATTTCACATAAAAATTATTATACAAAGATTCAAAAATAGAATGCTCTGAAAAACTATATCATCAATGAAAATTTACCTTATATAATTTTCGACATATAGCGTACAGAGTGTATGTAACCATACTCTATTAGATTATTATCATTAATAAATCAGGGGTTACTTAACAGTGGTGGTTGACTTAGTTAAATTGTAATTTGTTATATTAGGTAATTTAACTTAATCAATAAATAGACTTTATAGCATTTCTTCAGTTGTTCCTTGGACTGTTTCAACATTTTGTTCATATGTCTCGTGTAATATTTGTTTATAAAAGTGAACTAATTTTCAGGGTAAAAAAGGAGAACCCGGTCTAGTATCAGAAAAAGGACAGAAAGGAGAGCCAGGTATGCCAGGAATACGAGGACCAACTGGACCTCCTGGACGAGATGGTATAGACGGCGAGAAGGGAGAAAAGGGAAATATGGGAATTGGACTTAATGGACTACCAGGTGAAAAAGGAGAACCTGGTATTCCTGGCCGAGATGGTTTACCGGGATTACAAGGACAGAAAGGTGACAGAGGTGTCCGTGGTTTCCCCGGAGCAAAAGGTGACATTGTAAGTACTGATATTGTACGTTCAACTTTAAAGAAAGATAGTATAATATTTTGTATGTATACACCAATGATTTGTAATACATGTGTATGTACAGAATAGCTTATTATAAGATTAAATAATATTAATAGGGATATCCTGGAACACCTGGAGAACCAGGAAGGCCTGGAATAGATGGTGCACCTGGACTTCCAGGAGAACCTGGATTGGAGGGTCCCATTGGCTTCCCTGGACGGGATGGTGAAACTGGACCTCCCGGTTTCCCAGGTCTTGATGGTTTCAAGGGTGAAAGGGGACCTCCAGGTGAGTCAATAATTTCCAATCCCATGAATGTTTCTTCATTTCTTATACGAACGTGTATTATACATTACTCCAGTAGTTGGGTTGTTGTTTATAAACCGTTTACTTACTTTTGATAATGTACAGGCCCAGACGGATATCCCGGTATAGCTGGACCACCTGGTGAAAAGGGAAATCGCGGTCTTCCTGGTTTAACGATAAATATTAAAGGCGAAAAGGGAGAACCAGGACTTCCTGGATTAGCTGGTCCAATAGGAGAAAAAGGAGATAGAGGATTGATTGGTTTAGCAGGTTATGATGGCGAAAAAGGAGATGTAGGGTTACCAGGTCCTATCGGAGTTCCTGGACTACCAGGCCCACCAGGTCCAAAAGGTGAACACAAACAAATTTACTTATGCTGAAATACTTTTAAAGATATTATTAAAACAGTATTGTGTTTATGCATGTTATATCAAGTTTTATTAACATATTACAATGACAATCGGAGTTATTGACATTGAACTTATTCGAACAGGTGACACTGGACTAATAGGACCACCTGGCCCAGTTGGCCAAACTGTAAAAGGTGAAAAAGGTTTACCAGGACTGTTGGGAAAACACGGTAGAGATGGATTCCCTGGAACACCTGGAATGAAAGGAGAGCCAGGATTACCAGGTCTTCCAGGACAAAAAGGAGATCGTGGTCCTTTCGGTCCAATTGGCCCGGCGGGTGATAAGGGAGATAGAGGACCACCCGGACCATCTGGATTACCTGGACGTGATGGAGCGCCAGGAAACGCCGGTCTTCCTGGATTACCAGGAGATCGAGGACTAAAAGGAGATACTGGGCCTCCCGGAGTTTTCGGTGCTCCCGGAGAAAAAGGAGAGCAAGGATTGACAGGTGCAACAAAGTTTATTGTTCTTTATTCTTTGCATTCCTATATGAGACTTTTCTGTAGTGTGTAAAGAATCTTTAAAAAGACGCTTCGTATATTGTCATATTATGTTCTATCAAACTACAGTTTAAAACTCTATATCTTATTGTTTAGGACCTCGAGGTTATGATGGCATTCCTGGAGAAAAAGGTGATAGGGGATGGGACGGTATACCTGGAGCTACAGGATCTAAAGGTGACAAAGGAGAACGTGGTTATCCTGGTGCTGCCGGATTGATAGGATCTGTTGGATATCCAGGACCTAAGGGAGAGAGAGGTGATGACTGTTTGGAACCACCTGCTGGTCCAAAGGGTGATCGTGGATTCCAAGGTAAATGTATAATCGTGGTCATTATAAAGATCAATATTATATAATGTATGCTATGCATACAATCCTCCATTCTAATGCATTTCTTTCACACTAGGACCTCCTGGACCACCTGGACTAATGGGAGAGAAAGGATTACCAGGACCACCTGGTTTCCCTGGATTAAACGGAGTGAAAGGACAGCCAGGATATCCAGGACCTCCAGGACAACCTGGTCAACCTGGACCAGTAGGAATGATGGGACCTCCTGGTCTGCCAGGTCTAGATGGACCCACAGGACCTCCAGGAGCACCAGGAGTACCTGGAGAGCATTGTCAAACGCCGTCTGACTACCTAACTGGAATCTTGCTAGTCAGGCACAGTCAAAGCAGTGAAGTTCCAATGTGTGAGCCTGGACATATTAAACTTTGGGAGGGCTACAGTTTACTGTACACCGACGGTGACGAAAGAGCACACTCACAAGATTTAGGTAAACACGATAAATAATTAACAACAAATTTAACTCCCTTAAAGTATTTAAATTAACAGTAGGCAATGAGAATTAATGTAGAAAGTTTATAAATTAACTGTATTTGTGTAAAGCAAGAGGAAAAAATATTGTTTACGCATAATAGGAATTGTACATTTCAATTATTTCTTAACATTTTTACTTTATACTAGAATATTGTCCATCTTTACATCTCCCTTGTAATAAACCCGCTTTCACGGCCCACTTAACGACGCTATGAGCACTTCAAATTCAGCGGCAGCTGCTGGTATTGTTTCGTACTGTTGTTCCCTTACTTCTCTAGTACTTGTTCTCAAATTTTCTCCATCTGTGCAAAATTGACGGCCGCTTGACTTTCATATATGCGTAAAAATTATTCTCTTGTACGTAAGATGGCAAAATTCAAAAGTAAAATTAAAAAATAGCGTTTCTGGTATTAAATATTTTATACTTTTTCACTATCAAGTAAGTAGATGGGTTAGTAAATCAGTAAATAATTGTCTTTAAAAATGCATTTCGGTAAAAATGCTCGATATACAATCGGTATAAAACAAATGCACTTACTTAAAATATAATCTGTAAAACATTCTTTTCTCAGAAATAATTTTACAATTACATGCCGTCTTAGGAACAATGTCGACGTCATTCTTATTAATTTATTAGTTTAGGTTTGTTGACTTTGCATTCAATTATTGCAAAAAAATGTTCCATATATCCTCGGAATGTTTGCCACTGCGTACTGTTCTTTATTTTTACTAATACTCGTCCTATAAATTTGCTGGAACAGGTTATGCTGGATCGTGTGTAAGAAAGTTCTCCACGATGCCCTTCCTATTCTGCGACGTCAACAACGTCTGTCACTATGCAAGCAGGAACGATCGATCGTATTGGTTATCAACCAACAGACCAATACCAATGATGCCAGTTGAAGAATCAGCAATAGAGGAATATATTTCCAGGTAATGAACTATAGTTGTATCAACTGTACTCATAATTATCATTCAGTATTAATTCTATTAATAATTAGGGAAATAACGCGCAGTTATTTATTTATAAATTTATATTTGAATTTATATTTATATATTTATTTATACATTTACGCTTCTTTCCTTCAGATGTGTCGTATGTGAAGTTCCTTCGAACATTTTGGCAGTGCATAGTCAATCCCTCAGTATTCCTGAATGTCCAAAGGGATGGTCTGGACTGTGGATAGGATACAGTTTCGTTATGGTAATTAATCACTTTTAGTTACTCACTTGATTATCAATCTTCTGTAAAATATTTAACGAATTTTGTTTTTGTGTCGTAGCATACTGGTGCTGGTTCGCAAGGAGGTGGTCAATCACTGTCTAGTCCTGGCTCCTGTTTGGAAGACTTCCGAGCAACGCCATTTATCGAATGCAACGGTGCCAAAGGTCACTGCCATTATTACTCAAACGAATTCAGCTTCTGGATGGCAACCATAGAGGATAGTTCACAGTTCAAGAAACCAGAACAACAGACACTTAAAGCTGGAAATTTGAGATCTAAGATAAGTCGTTGCCAAGTTTGTATTAGAGATACAATCTTGCCTTAATGAATTACTACGAAGAGTTTATTTTATAACATAACAGTGATAAGGACGAGAAATGCCGAGTTTACAAAATCGTCTGTATGCCATAGACAAGTCATGAAAGGGGGCAATTACGCGGGAAGTAATGCCCTTCGCTTTTGCATTTGTTATTGTGTAATAGTAAAGTAATAATGACAAATATATTACGATTTATTCTGATCTGTAACAACTAGTTCACTTCTGCAAAGAAGGTTTGATGAATTATTTAATAAATGTAAAACGGTACGCTGTCATGGAAGTAGATTAAAATAAAGTGTCAGAAAGTTCTTTTTATCGTGAAATCGAATTCCAATTTGTTAACGCTTACTGGGTCAATAATCGTTCTATTTATTTAAAATATCGCGTATGCGGTTCAACGAGCCAGCTCATTTCCCTAATGAATCCACGAGCTTCTCTTTTTCCAAATCGAACAATGAATTAGCATGAAAACTAGACGCTTTTCACCTCTTATTTCTTCACCAGTTTTCTCGAATCTGGAGCGAAATGAAGTAGAGATTTACATACAAGCGAGCGTAATCTTGGAGGGATAAAAGCTGATATTTGGATGTATCTAATTTTTGCTTTATCTCATTTTCTCGTTACATGCGCTTCTTTTTTTTACAGTACATATTTCTATCCTAGTCTCGATACTGTCATGTTGTGTAATACAATCAACCGTCGAATCTGCCATTCATCATGTGAAGTGAAAATATAATTAATTATATATAGATATATGTGTGTACATCGTTTATTTCGAATGTATGTGTTACGTCAATACAATTGAAAATTTATTATAGTACTATACGAACACTGCCTACATCTTAACATAGTACTTTCAGATATTGTATATTATCAGTACAAAAAGCAACATTAGTCAAGTAGCAATCGTGTGACGCCAAATATTTAAATAGACATTTTGCTACGTAACTAAATAAATTGTATTTTTACATGTGTCACATTCTTACGTCATTTTTTAATTCATTAATAGAATAACGAACGATATGTATATGTATTTTTAAGCACGATCGATAACCGCAAAATCCAGTAACTGGCAATCGCAGATTTCAGGTATGATCGTTACAAATATATTTTATAAAAAATTTTATCCGATATTGAATAAATCTTTTATAAATCTAATGCTGTTATTCTTGTCATGTCATCACTGAGCAATCTTTTAATCAATTATACATAACTGTATCGTTTCTAATGAAAAAGGACAATTTCGCGTGTTTGGATATAAATATCCAGATACATAAACCTTTTCCAGATTACTCGGCGAAATCACGTTCTCCATAGTCTACTATCTTTCGCGCGATATTGATCTCATTGCTATATTTTACATTACACTTTGGAGCTTTCGCAGATTCGCGGTCGTTAAATAAGATAAAATGTCGAAAGTTTTTCAAATATGCGCATAGTTCGCTTGAAAGCTTCTATAAATATCAATTGAGGAGAATATTAAATCCAGCGCGTTACCGATACAGTGCGACTACCTATCGTGGGACACACACCGACAGCCGATCAATAATAAAAACGACAACACAATTAGAGCAGGCATCGAGGAGCGCGAATCAGCAATGTAAACTCAATTTCGCCAAATAATCCGAACTTTTAATTAAGCAGCACATGACTTAATAATGGCACGGCGGTTTACGGCAATAATGAATTAATGCACTAATACCTGTAAGCGTAATTTACTCATAACTCGATTACATGTAATTCACCAAACATCGCGTTACACCGTTTCGGTAATGACGAAATACCTAGAAAATTTATTCTCTTGTTAATTTGAATTGAACACGCCGTGTCTCGTAGACACGCATCGCGCACGGAACGAGATAACAGCAAAGTAAACATTATAAGTAAGGATTTATTAGGACATAAATTTTCATTTTTACTTCGAGAGTCGAGGCGTTTCGAGAAGGCTTCCGTTGAGAAACAATTCATTGTTTATGCCACCTTTGGAAAAGTTTCTTACCAGAACTATACGAATTCTTCGGATAATCCGATGTTTCCAAGGTTTTCCCGATAATATGACGTCTCTTAATATAAAGTTCGACAGTACTTCCCTGCGTAAAGATTCGTCAATAACGGCATGAAAATGGCGGTTATATCGTGAACGGTGGGGTAGGCGTTAGGCACCTTGTGATTTCTCGGCTCTGTAAGGTGTTTATGCGACATTAATAAGCGCATTTAATTAGAATTTAAATGTGATCGTTTCGAGGCAACCAGAATTCGTATATATCTGTTGTTTGTGCTCGCGCTCGGATTGCTGCATTTTTTGATTTCTTTTCATTGCCGCGTTTTATAATGCACGTTTACGATACCTAATTAATTAATCATGCAAAACGATATTTTTCCCATATTTTCACGAAAAGTCGCTTGATTTATACACCCGGGTAATTTACTTAACAGCGTTATGGCGTGACTTTTAATTAAATCGTAAAATGAATGTATTGTTTGTTCGACTAAAATATTTCACTTTCAGTGCAAGGTATGAAATTATGTAAAATTTTTCGCACGCGAATCGTTTGACTGCAAGTAACCTTGGCTATCGCCAATTTTTGCTATTTTGCTTGAATTCACCTTCGATTCGTGCGTTCTCGCGAATAATTGAAAAATTTTATTTACGCTTGATACGTGCGCGAGATTAATTCATTGGCGAAATCCGGAGGCTTGGTATCGCTCGTCCAATCACTGGCGATCGACTCGATCCGAGTAACTGGAAAGACGTAGAGGAATATATTTCATTAATTATAAACGAAGGCGTGGAATCTAGTGACCAACCCGACCGGTTCGTTTGTCCTCCAGCCTTCATATCTTCTGATATCTTCTTCTTCAAATCTAGTCTGCATCGGTATGTAACCGGAGCATTTAGTAGCCAGTACTCTCACTGTTTTCTAGTTCTCGTTGTCCTGTGAAGTTCGATTAGTCGCGAATTTTCGAGAATTCCATACCGTTCACACACAATACACCGATAGAAAGTTTCGCGGTATATAAATCCAGCCTGTTTTGATATCCATAATTATACGCGTAATAATTGCAATCTTAATTTTAAATTTCAATTCCCATTTAAACCATTCCCGGCTTTTTCCACTCCATTCTTCTCATTCTTTGCATCCGATGATGCTTAGTTGTGACTCGTTAAAATAGTTTCGCTGGGGGAGGAGCTTTGTATTTCCGTTGAAATTTCCGTAATGAATTTTCATTTGCTTTTTACGCGCTACAATTCTAACAAAGTTGTGAATTATAGTGAATGAAAATTGTGAGGCGCAATAACATTACGTTTGCGACGCTTTTGACGACGGCAACAAAGGAGATGCTGGGATAAAATGTTTAACAATCGCCTCGTTCTTAAGAGTTCGCCGAACGACGAATAATATGGTTGCAGTCGGATATAAAGTACGAACGTATTTCGCAGACTGAATTTATTAGCGAAATTAAAAAAGGAAAATCAAGTAATTGACAGTTAATTATTGATTATTACATCATTGTCATTGTAAAATATATAAACGAATTAGTAGATCCTCGGGTAGCAAAACTGCTTTGAAATTGAAAATCGCATAGAATTTGACAGAGCGAAAGTCTCTCGTGTGAAAATGTCATCACCGCGTATGCGATGGAACGTGGAATCCTCGAATATTGCGAAAAGGACTCACAATCCAATTAGATCAATTGTCGAGAATATTGTTGTAGAACCAAATCCTAACAAACACATGATAGCATTATCTATTGGTAAGTATCTGGGCAATCCTGTTTCCCGCGTTTAAAGCCTCAAACGTACCATATGTGACATTTCTCTGTAATGTGATTAATGCCATTACAATGTTTTGCAGTTTGTTTCATACAATTATACTAATAATAGTATGTCCTACTACTTGTTGCACGTATGTTGACATTTCGTTTCCTCATTTCCGCTCTGTTGCTATTTCTGAATTGTTAATTGTTACCTTCGTTATTACTTTTCGACGAATCCAGCGAGGAACTTTGACGTGCTGAAGCACACTAATATTGATTATCGCAGAATTAATTATTATTTGCCGGATATTAATTATCGTTTGCAGGGGAATTATTAACGTACTAGTAGTTTGATATACTGCAGTAAACTATTAATATACTTATACATTAATGACCTCGTTTAAATATGGGCATTATTAATTCGGAAGGTTACGCGGAATATTTTCGTTTTATTTTTTTCCTGGAATTAATGGAAACAAAAAACTAAAACTTGGTTAAATGCATGTGCATTGCATAATACGAATAACGTTTCGCTTCTTGGTACAGAATGAACTGAAAAGCTTTCCATTCTCTTACCCGGCGAATATGTGTATTTTTTTTCCTGAAATAACGTAATTGCGTTTCATGCTCGTACAGATTTCAATTTACATTTTTGCTTTGATGTAATTATGCAACTTGTGACTGGAAAAAAAAGAATTTCATTTATGTCGCCAAAAGATACACGTTCAAATATTCGACAATATTAAAACGTGTAACAACATTAACTCAGCAAATTACGTTAGAAACATACTTTGCGTAACTGTTGCTTCCCGGGTATATTCAATTTCTAGAAAATTCTTATGCGGGCTCCTGGTGTTTGTAGGAAACAGTTGTGAGGGAAATATGATTATTTTTATTACTGGCATAACACAGAGTAAAATGAATAGAAAAAATAACGCGTGGTGTTTTGATAACGGATAGTTTAGTAGAAAGTCAGCCTGGACAACGGCTGAGTCCCGGCCCTGCTGCCGCTGTTCCATACCGAGTCTCTGCCGTAACACCAGGTCGAGTTCTAAGCAAAGATGTAGCACACACGACTGTTGCTTGGTCGAGACTCGGTCGATGCCCGGTAAATAATGTAGTACACTTTTCGTCAAAAAGGTTACTGGGTTGTATTAACAATAGTTGTTTGACGGAATGTTGTTTACCAAATGCATAATTATTACAATATGAATCATGTATACGCGTGTAATGCAATTTCGTAAACAAGTTGAATAAATACATTGAAATGCGAAGTGATATAGTTGCATTCACTGTATGAATAATTTTCATGTAGTATAATTTCAGGGTAACACGATTTGCAGTACGACATTGCGGTTAAAGATATTTTATGTAAAATGTTTCGAATAGGGATTGAGTTTATGGACTGTTATACAGTAGCCAATTTAACATTAATCCAGTCTCGACAAATTCTTCTATACATGTTTAAATCTCTCGGTTGTGGTGATGTTGGAATTTCGCTTTTGTACCAGTTCACTTAACACCGAGTTACTTATTGTTTTACTTCGATCATTTCGAAAATATCGATAAATGTGAATAATTAATTAAT